>JABUQX010126992.1:0-5000 GCA_015478945.1 Trachelipus rathkii | reverse complement strand
TTAAAAAAAAAATAAAAAAAATAACGCTTTTTAAAAAATTAAATTTGTTAAAAATGTTGAAAAAATTAGTTTTTTGAGAAATCGAAGATGCTCGCTTACTCCGAGTGAGCAATCAAAGGTGCCAAATGTTGATTTTGTTTAAACGAGAATACCTACGAAACAAGAACGATGGATAGGTCGGGGTTTCTCAAGAAGCTACGACGTCGCTCGAACCCCTAAAAAAGATATAAAAAAAAATAACATTTGCTCCAAAGCGTAAAATAAAGTGGTATTTGGCAACTTTTGCTATCGTCAACTAATGCAGGATTCAAGGTCAATCACAGCGTGCACTTGCGAGGTTTGAGATTATAGTAATATTTAAGGTGTTATTAATAAATATTAGAATAAAATATATATTTTTTTAAGTTTCATCGATGAAATTGCTTGCCGAGATCAAAAATGTTATTTATTTTCCTGTAGATGTTATAGTTTTCTAGTTATATATATATATATATATATATATATATATATATATATATATATATATATATATATATATATATATATATATATATATATATATATATATATATATATATATATATATATATATATATGTATATATTCCCGAAAGCATCATGCATGTAACTAAAACTATAACCTTCCGGAAAATAATAACATTTTTGATTTTATTTCTGTATTTATTAATAACACCTTAAACATTACTATAATACCAAACCTCACGCGGTACGCTGGCGGGTGACCTTGAATCCTGCATTAGTTGACGAGAGCAAAAGTTGCCAAATACCACTTTATTTTACGCTTTCAAGAAAATGTTTATTTTTTCTTTTTATATCCTTTTTAGGGGGTTCGAGCCGACGGAGGGATAGAGGGGGACGATGTCCCCCCGTCGTCCCCCGGTAGGCCGAGAAACCCCGACTCTTGCCATCGTTCTTGTTTACCCGTGGGAGCATCTTCGATTTATCAAAAAACTGAAATTTCGCTAACAATGTTAATAAAGATAGTTTATTATAAGCGTTATTTTTTTTTAATTTCAGGGGTAAAAATGTCTCCTGATTAATAAAATGATATTTATTTTCGTGTAGCTGTTATAGTTTTTTAGTTACATGCCTGGCCTTTTCGGGATGCTGACCAATAAATATATATATATATATATATATATATATATATATATATATATATATATATATATATATATATATATATATACTATCTATATATATATATATCTATATACTGCCTATATATATATATATATATATATATAACTTATCATATAGTCTTAGCCTCCCAGCAACATGCATGTAACTAAAAAACTCTAACAGCTACAGGAAAATAAATAACATTTTATTAATCAGGAGACATTTTTATCCAAGAAAATAAAAAAAATGCTTTAAAAATTTTGTTAAAAATGTTGGAAAAGTGTATGATAATGATCGTTTTTTTGAGAAGAACGAAGGAGCTCTAGCGCTCCGGGGAGCGTCAAAGTTGCCAAATGTCGATTTTTTAACTAAAAGATACCCCAAGGGTAAACCACAAAGATGGACAGATTCTCGGCCTCCCGGTGGACGATGGGGGGACTTCGTCCCCCTCTGTTCCTCTCTAAACTCGAACCCCTAAAAGAAATAAAAAAATTAACATTTTCTCTCCAGAGCATAATAAAAAAACAATATTTGGTAACTCTTGCTCTCTGTTGCTACTGCAAGTGGAAGGTTAATGAGGAGCGTAAGCTGCCAGACTAAGATTATACTAATAATATTTAAGTGTTATTAATAAATATTAGAATAAAATAATTTTTATTTTTAATGAAATTGCTTGCTGAAATCAAAAATGTTATTTATTTTCCTGTAGCTGTTATAGTTTTTTAGTTACATGCATGATGCTTTCGGGAGGCTGGCATATATATATATATATATATATATATATATATATATATCTAAATATATTATATATATATATGTATATATATATATATATATATAAATAACGCTTAAATATAACATATATATATATATATAAAAAAAAAATATATAAAAATATATATATATATAATATATATATATATATATATATATATATATATATATATATATATATATATATATATATATATATATATATAATAACAATAATATATATATATATATATAATATATATATATATATATATACTGTTATTTCAGGAGGAAAGTAACAGCAAATGGTGTATAGGAATACGACAGTATCTACAACTTGTCATGCTGATGTTGTTACTTATTAAAGATAGCCGATGTCAGAGATATTATGAAAATATTTTTCAACAGCATTTTATTCCATTGACTAAAACGATTCTTTTAATAAATACTATGATTTTATTTTTCTTTTTATTACTAATTAGCAATAAATACTTTATTACATTATTATTATGAATACACATTTAATTCCAATACTTTAAAATATTACTTAAAGGATTGTAATATCTCTAGAAAGAGACATACCTCTTAATCGATTTATATATATATATATATATATACATATATATATATATATATATATATACTCTTCACTATATATATATATATATAATATATATATATATATATATATATATATATATATATATATATATATATATATATATATATATATATATATTTTTTTTTTTTTTTATATATTCCCACTCCACACACCATATTACTGACCACCATATATCCATGGGTGGGTCCTGGCTTATACATATTTTAAATGTCAAAGAAAATTTGGATGGCGAAATGAATATTCAGTCAAAAAATAAATAAAAAAGTGTTCTTACATTATAAATATTCCTAATATTACATAACAAAATTATATGTGAAGAATATTCAGCTCTTGAAGATAAGAGAAAATAGAGTTACTGTTAAAGTGGGAGGATTCAGATAAGATATGGGATAACCTTTTAAAAGGTGTTATGGACCATAAAGTAGGAAAATGACGACGGCGAATGGAGTCCAGTTGAGGACAATCAATGAAGATATGGCGAACAGATTGGGGGGCATGGCGTCGGACAAAATTTGCAGATGGGAGATTTCCAGCCGTGACATGTAGTGTCTGTGAATGATATTGGTGTGGCCAATAAGAAGGCGTACAAGTATAACCTCGTGCAAGCGTTTCTGTCGGTGAGAGAAAGGCTACTCACCAATGTTAGGCTTTATATATCTGGGTTTCGCCCCTCGTTGATATCACTCGTTCAGCACTCTTGCCAATAAAACTGGAAGCCTTGTCGGAGAGCAGGATAATAATCAGTTGATGGAAGGCGACCATGTGGTGTCATAAGCTTTTTCAAAGTAAAAAAAAAAAAAAAGCCATCCCACCAGTTAAGGCTCCCCGGATGTCATGACCCAGTTTTAACAAGGGATCCCTGGACGAACGATTTTTGTGGCAACAAACTGGAAGTTTGAAAAAGCCTGGCGACTCTCCAGAACAGGGAGAAGGCAGCCTGAAACAATTTTCTCCATTAATTTACAAGAATGGCAGGTCAGCGAAATTGGTATTTGATTGTCCGCCAAATTAGGATCTTTGCCAGGTTTGGGGAAAGCAATTACAAAAGCTGTAGTCCAAATAGATGGAGAAGGTGCGATCCAGATTCTGTTTTACAGATCCAGCAAAAACGCTGATGCCGTAGGATGGACATGACGGAGCATAATGTACGAGATCATGTCTGGGCCAAGAGCACAGTCTTTCTTATTCGCCAGTGCAGTTTGATACTCTGCAAGTGTAAAAAGACGGTTATAGGTATGATCTTTCCCTTTCGCTGTTGAAAGTCTGGCAGTGGTTAGTTCTCCCAATTTTTGAATGGCTTCAGGATAGCGGAAAGAGTGGCCAGCAAAACTATAACTCAGGAGCAGGAGCGGAGATAGTGTCGGTTATATCAGGCCCATAACGGAGGACTGGGTGAGTTGTTGGAGCGACGATATTTTTTCTGTGCAACTTTTCACACTAAAGGAAGAGGAGTTGTAGAGTTGACAGTCGAAATATAAGTTCGAAAATATTGTTTACGAGTTTGGCGACTAATTCGCAGATCTTTCTCTCTCTCTCTCTCTCTCTAAAACCGTGCCCACCACACGCTCAGAGCATAAAACTTCTCTCCCCGAGTTCTCACTCAGTGGTCAGTCAAGGTTCGGGATCACAACAATAGGCGGGTCAGGAAAAAACGAGAACCACCGGGCTTTGTCCCACGGGGAAGGAAGGCAAGATGGTCATGAGATACCAGCAGAGACAGCAGCTCGAAAGCCACCAAGATTCAGGAGGAAACTGGGAAGACTCCCAGAGGAGATCCTATACGTGTATAGGGTTTAGTAGGTATACAAAAATGAAGAAGGAACACAACTGGGTAAAAGGAAAATACGAACGGGATGCATAAAATACAAAAACAATAACAGCATAGTCAAAATAATAATAATGAAAAAATAACGGTAACCATTTTTTTTTAGCTAATGTACAGAATTCACCTTGGCTCACAAAGAAACAGCCACACTGGGTTGAATAATCAACTCCATGGGTGGGGTCCTGGCTTTTACATATTTTAAATGTCAAAAAAAAAATTTGAATGGCGAAATGATTATTCAGTCAAAAATAGATAAAAACTAAATAAATATCCTTACATTATAAATAGTCCTAATATTACATAACAAATCAAATATTTACATAAAATACTCATTTCTTGAAAGAGCCCTGAAAATAGTTACTGTGTGGTAAAGGAGTGGGAAGATTCAGATAAGATATGGGATAATCTTTTGGGGTGTTATGGACCATGAGTCGGAAGGACGACGGCAAATGGAGATTCCAATGGAATGACTATTCTTGATATGTTTGGCGTTGTGAGGTATGGCGAAGGCAAAATTGCAAATGGAGGAGGGTCCGTGCATATGACATATAGTGACCGAGTGATATTGGTGTAGCCAATACGGAGGCGTGCAAGTATCACCTTACACGTGTAAGCGCTTTCGTCGGTGAGAGGAAGACCACTCACCAATGCTCGGCTT
>JABUQX010126991.1:17500-20006 GCA_015478945.1 Trachelipus rathkii | reverse complement strand
ATATATTATATATATATATATATATATATATATATATATATATATATATATATATAGATATATATATATATTCATGAAATTATTGTGAATATTGGTCAGGGTGGGTTTAACGATTCCATTTCTGTGAATTTTTGATTTCTTTATGTATGGTTTTATTATTTATTTTATTTTTTTTTTTGTTGCCCCCTCCTTTTTGGAAAAGGGCATTGCCCGTGAGTGATGTGGTATATCATATATATATATATAGATATATATATATGATATATTAAAAAAAAAAAAAAAAAATATACAGGAAATCAAATTTCAAAATTACAATTATCCCATTAAACTCCCGTGATAAAAATGCCCGAATAATATTTATTTTATATGCATTTTAATCAAATGTAGAAAACCATCCTCCAACCTCCTCAGTTTTCAACAAGGGATGGGCGGGCATGTGCCAGTGAAGTGAGGATTGCGGGATGCAGATGGTCAATCTTAGGTGCGGATGTTCCCAAATGGCTGATGCGGATGTCATTGTTCATCACTTAATTTATAGTTCGACGACTTGCTCTCTAGACTGGTTGAAAACAATCATCAGGATATTAAATGCAATTACCCTATATTTTTGCCAATTTACATTGATCCTCAAATGAGACCTTTTTATTTCGTTGATTAATGGAAAGTAGGAAAGCTTCAAGCAAACGCTTAAAAAAGTTTCATCTAGAGGCGTAGCAGTACATGGTAATTTTCCACCAACATCTTTTTACGGCCCATTCGTGTGAGTTTTGTCCATTTTGTGTGTGGGAAAATCTTTTCCTATTTCTTTTACTGATTTTAAAATAGTAGGTCCACCTTAGCAATCATAAAAAGTACATGAGTTGCGATTAAGCTGACTGTCATAAAGTTTTTTAAATGCTTATACTTCACATGAGATGTGCGAACAGCAATGAACATATAAAGCCGCGGGATATTTTCGACAGCTTAAATACTTTCTAAATGCTTTTCTTCATTGCTTCTGCACCACCATATCGTTGTCCAATTCAGGAAAGGGCATTTGTTTATTCAGCTTTGCGTGTAAATAATACCTGCGCTACAAATTCGCCTCTAATGCTCTCAACCGAAATTTTAACCTAAGAAATTATGCTGTCTCATTTCTATAATGTATCCTCTTAACTAGTTTGTTTAAATATTACTTTTATTTATTATTAAAAATGTTAAATTTAGAGCCTTAATCATCAAAAAATTGATTTCTTGAATAATTTTCGGGGGGGGGGGTTGAATCCGCCTGAACCCCCTTTCTACGGTCTTAATATATATATAATTATATTATATATTATATATATATTATATTATAATATCATATATATATAGATATACTATATATATATATATATATATATATATATATATATTATAATATATATATATATTATATTCATTTATTTAGGTACCCTCCGATAACAGATGTTCGGACGGGAAAAAAATATTCAGGCTTGTGCATAGATCATTACGTAGAAATGGATTATGGGAAGGCTTAACATTTCATGGTTAAATATATAAATAATATAATATATATATTATATATATATATATATATATATATATATATATATAATATAGATATAATATATATATATATATAATAATATATATATATAATATATTTATATATAGTAAATATATAAAACAAGAAAGTAATGTACAGGACCCACCAAGGCTCACAAAGAAGGGCAGCGACTAAGGTCTGAATTCTCAACATCATGGGTGGGTCCTGGCATATACATATTTTGTATCAAGAAAAATTTGAATGGTGAGGTGAATATTCAGTGCAAAAATCTAAAATTAAAAAATTAAATAAAAATATTCATCCTTGCATAATAAATGGTCTAATATTACGATGACTAATTTTATGTTGCAAAGAATATTCACATTTTGGAGATACAAGAAAATAGAGTTGCTACTAAAGTGAGAAGATTCAGATAAGATATGGGATAATCTTTTAGAAAGTGTTATGGACCGTAAAGTAGGAAAATGACGACGGCGAATAGGATCCAGTTGGGAACAATCAATGAAATATGCGAACAGAGATTGCGGGACATGGCGACGGCAAAATTTGCAAGTGGGAGGAGGGTTCCCTTGACATATAGTGACTGTGAGTGATATTGGTGTGACCAATACGGAGGCGTGCAAGTATCACCTCGAGTAAGCGCTTTGGTCGGTGGAAGAAAGACCAATCATCGATGCTCGGTTTTATATATCTAAGTTTTGCTCCCCGCTGATCATTCGTCCAACATTCTTGCCCAACAAGAGACGAAAACCTTGTCGGAGAGCAGGGTAGTAAGAGTATCAGTGGATGGGAGGCGGCCTTGTGAATGGCGCTACGGGGGAGGTACCTGGAGACAGGCTTCCGAAAAGACGGAGCGGCCATTCTTGGCCTTCTCTATCAGCGGTTTTGATGGTCAGTTAGCCCCTACATGAGAGGAGGCTCCAACATAAAGGATGATTTGTTTCTGACGGGAGTGGA
>JABUQX010126991.1:7500-12500 GCA_015478945.1 Trachelipus rathkii | reverse complement strand
TATATAATATATATAATATAGAAATTAATAATATAATATTATATATATTATATATCATATATATATGTATTATATATATATAATATATATATATATATATATATATATATAATATATATATTATAATATGTATTATAGTATATATTATATATATATATATATATATATATATATTATATATATATATATGATATATATTATAATAATATATATAATATATATATATATATATATAATATATTATATAATTTACTATATATATATATATTATATATATATATATATATATAAATAATATTATATATATATATATAATTATATATAATATATATAATATATTATATTATTATTAGCGCAAGGTCATCAAGCATTAGAGAAGAAAAATTTGACCGTCGCTGGGATAGAAGTAAACGATGTCATTAAATCCGAGAGCAAAATAAGTAATATTCTTAAAGCACTACCCTGCGGAACGCCTTCAACCAGAGCAAAAGTGACGTGACAGAATAGAAGATCGCCGAACCTGGATGGAACCTATTTGACCAGAAGGCATTTAATTGAAAAAAGAGGGGAGTTGTCCACGGAAACCGATCGCAAATGGAGTTTAAGGAGAATACCAGTTCTCCACGTTGTGTCATAAGCTTTTTCAAGGTCAAAGAAGACACCAAGAACCATCCCACCAGTTGAGAAGGCTTTCCGAATGCCATGATCTAGTTTTAACAAAGGGTCCGCGGAGTGAACGATTTTTGCGGAAAACCAAAGCTGGAATTTGAAAAAAAAGGATTGACGACTCTCCAGAACAGGGAGAAAGCGGCCTGAAACCCTTTTCTCCATTAATTTACAGGAATGACAGGTCAGCGAAATTGGTCTTTGGTTGTCCACCAATTTCGGATCTTTCCGAGGTTTGGGGATGGGGATTACAAAAGCTATGGTCCAAATAGAAGGAAGAGAAGATTCGATCCAGATTCTATTATACAGATCCAGCATAAATGATGATGCCGAAGAATGGATTTGACGGAGCATGATGTACGAAATCATGTCTGGACCAAGAGCACCGTCTTTACTTTTCGCCAGTGCAGTTTGATACTCTGCAAGGGTGAAAAGACGGTTATTGGTATGATCTTCCCCTTCGCTGTTGAGAAGTCTGGCGGTGCAGTGTTAGTTTTCAATTTTTGAAAGGCTTCAAGATAGCGTGAAGAACTCAAGTGGCTAGCAAAACTATAACCTAATGCATCTGCAACAGTAGCAGGATCGGAGATCGTATTTGTTATATCTGGCCCATAACTGAGGATTGTGGGTTAGTAGTTGCTGTAGCGTCGAGATATTTTCTGTGTAACTTTCCACACTAAAGGAAGGGGAGTTGTGGAGTTACCGGTCGAAATGTAAGTTCCAAAAAATTCTTTACGAGCTTGACGATTAATTCGCCGAGATCTCCCGCAGCTGCTTTAAAAATAACCATGCTTGGGTGGAACGGGTCCTTTTGTATTGCCTGTAGAGTTTCTTCTTCTCCCGGTTAGCTTGTGTGCACTCTTGGGATCACGAAGATTGTGGAATGCAAGCTTCCGCTGCCGAGAAGATAACTTGATGGAAGAAGCGAAAAGCCTCATCAACAGTCGGAAACCGGTTGTTGAAGGGAGAAAGTGGGATAGTTGTGGCCTGATAAAAAGGAGCCCACTCCGCTCGATCATAACGACAGCTGGAGTTAGGTTTTATATATATATATATATATATATATATATATATATATATATATATTCTAACTATATATATATATATATATATATATATATATACACTTTAATATATATATATATATATATATATATATATAACTAATATATATATATATAATAACTAATATATATATATATATATAACGATAACTATATTTATATATATTATATTTATATATATATATATATATGATTTTTTAATATATACATTTTTAAAATATTTATAAACTTGCTTGCAGCAATTTGTTATGTATAATTATGCAAGAGGTTTTTCTTTAAACATAATGCAATTTACTAGAAGTATAATAATACGTAATATTAGATATAAAATTATATATATATATATATATAATATATATATATATATATATATATATATATATACTATATATATATAACCTTAACAATATATATATATATATATATATATATATATATATATATATATTCTCCTTTTTTGGTAATAGGAAAAAGATTTAAGGCTCTTGTAAAAATCACGGTTTAATAACGCATCAAAATCAAAAGAGGGTATTCTAACCCAATACACCACGCCTGGGGTAAATGGAAAAAAAATACATAAGTATTTGATCTCAAAGCGTGAAATAAAAAAAATTAATAATAAATAAATCATTATGCCCAAAATTATAAAACATTTATTAAAAATTGAAAAATTAATATCAAAAAAAAAACATAAATTAAAACATTTCCCAAAAAAAAACGAAAAAGGTAGGTGAAAGTAAAGAAATACGAAGAAATATAAGATGCATGCCGAGTTTTTAGGCTATGTTAAAATGGTAAATAAGGAAAAGGTGGTTGTTAAAAAAATGCGATAAAGGTAGCTCTAAAATATACCGTACAGCTTAAGATTGAAAACCAAGATAAAGATAAGCACCAAAATTCTACCGGGCAGCTTAAAAAAATATACAATAAAATTAGGGTCAGATCTACCATGCAGTTTATAAGAAAATATGATAAAGTATCTTAAATTTTAGGTAAAAGAGTAAGCACAGGTATTTTACCGTGCAGCTTAAAAAGTATACCATTAAATTAGGTTCGAATCTACTGTGCAACTTAAAATGAAAGCTAAGATATGGTAGGCACAAATTTTTACCGGGCAGCTTGAAATAAAAACTAAGTGTTGCCAAACGTATGATGCTTGAAATTAAAAATTCTATAAAAAAATATATTTTAAACCGAAAGTAACTCTATCTCGAAAGCTTAAAAACAATTATAATACAAGAGGGAAGTTGATTTTATTGTTAGTATTATTATTTTAATAAAAATTATTATTATTTTTTTTTTATAATCAGTATAATCATTATAACTATTGTAATTATTTTTATTATTAGAATTAATATTAAAATTATTCTTATAATTATTATTATTTTTAATATTAGTATTATTATAAATATTAATATTTTTATTATGACTACAATCAAAATTATTATTATAATTATTATTAAAATGAATTTATATAATTAATAGTATTATTAATATTATTAATATTAATATTATAATTTTTTTTTATTAATCTTTTTATAATTATATATATATATAATTATTTTTTTATTATTATAATTATTATAAAAATGAATTTTATAATTAATATTATTATTAATATTATCATTATTAATATTATAATCATTTCAATTAGTATTATTATAATTATATATATATAATTATTTTTATTATTATAATTATTATTAAAATGAATTTATATAATTAATAGTATTATTAATATTATTAATATTAATATTATAATTATTTTAATTAATATTTTTATAATTATATATATAATTATTTTTATTATTATAATTATTATAAAAAATGAATTTTATAATTAATATTATTATCCATATTATTATTATTAATATTATAATTATTATTAAAATGAATTTTATAATTAATATTATTATTAATATTATAATTATCATGATTATTCTTTATTATATATATATTTTTATTTTAATTAGTATTATTTCAATTATATATATAATTATTATTTATTAAAAAATTATTAGTATTATAATTATTATTATTACAATCATTATTATTATAATTATATATATAATTATTAATATTATTATAATTATTATAAAAAATTATTTTTATAATTATTATGATTAAAATTTTTGGTATTATAATTATTATTGTTATTATAATTTTTAGTAAAATTATTTTTATAATTCTTAATACTATTATAAAATTATTATTGTTAACATTTTTATTAATATTATTTTTAATACAAATATTTTTATTATTATTATAATTATTTATATAGTTATTATTATTATGATTAAAATTAAAATTATTATTATGATTACAATTCATGCTTATTTCTAACATAGCTTAGGTCTAGACTGCCTGAGGGTATCTTACAGCGCGTGGTCATGCTATTATTATTTCATGCAAAATAAGAACAAATTAAGAATAAGAATGGCTTACCAAAATTAAAATTCGGAGGAAAAAACGGTACCGGAAAAGTAATTTCCTTTATTTTATAATTTTAATAGATTCTTAACACTACTTTTCTTTTTTTTTTTTTTTTTTTTTGAAAATTTAATTCTCAAGATAAAAACTGTCATTCGCTAATCAACTCAGAACGTCAACTCCGGTTTTAAAATTATGTCTGGTGTAGGATATCATGGAAACTGATCGAAGATCAACGCGAAAAGCGAAAATATTTTATTTTTCTATGTTCTATGTTTAATAAAATTTTTGGTTTAAAATCATTAAAATAGGTAATAAAAAAAATAAGAATATTAATATGTAACTAATTTTAAGCTTATATGCGAGTTAAATATGATAAAAAAAATAAAGAATCAAAATGAACGAAATTTAAAGCAAAATTTCAAAATTTTTCGTCAACACGCTTATCAGAAATCTGAATATTGTTAACGTATTGTATTTTCCTAAAAACTTTTTTTAAAACTTTTCGAAAGTACTTTTTGTTATTAATTAAATTATTATTAACTTTTTAGATTTCACGCTTTGAGATCAAATACTTATGTATTTTATTTTATTTCTTTTACCCCAGGCGTGGTGTATTGGGTTAGAATACCCTCTTTTGATTTTGATGCGTTATTAAACCGTGATCGTTTACAAGAGCCTTTAAATCTTTTTCCTATTACCAAAAAAGGAGAATATATATATATATATATATATATATATATATATATATATATATATATATATATATATATATATATATATATATATATATATATATATATATATATATATATATATACTAACAATATATATATTTTT
>JABUQX010126991.1:0-2500 GCA_015478945.1 Trachelipus rathkii | reverse complement strand
TGGAAGGAAGCGCGAAAGGTTAAGAATGAGAATAAGGGAATCTGCTTAGAATAATGAATAGGGATGGTGCTTTCGTAACTGATGAAATGGATGTGAGGGAGTGTGGAGGGAACACTTCGAAAATCTGCACAATATTAACAGTAATGAAGGTGATAGTGAATGTGTGTGGGTTTGATGGTGCAAGAAAGAATAGGTATTTTGGGGATGAGGTTATTAGTAAGGAGGAGGTAATGGGTAGAGTGAGAAAGTTGAAGAATGGTAAATCTGCAGGTATAGATGAAATTATTAGTGAAATGATCAAGAGCGGAGGCGAGATGGTGATTGATTGGATTTGGAAGTTGTGTAATAAAGCATTTATGGAGGGTATATAGTTCCAAGGGATTGGAGAGAGAGCGGTAATGGTACCCTTGTATAAGGGTGGAGATGAAGGGAACTGTAGAAATTATAGGGGGAATAAGTTTATTATTGAGTGTTGTAGGGAAGGTATATGCCGTGCTATTTTGGTCGAAAGAGTGCGTCGAGAGACTGAAGGGAACTGATTTGGTGAAGAACAAGGTGCGTTTAGGAGTGGTAGAGGATGTGTGGATCAAATCTTTACATTGAAACAAATGATTGAGAAAATGAGGGAGAAGAAGAATAAATTGTATTTAGGTTTTATGGATTTGCAACAGGCGTATGATAGGATTAATAGGAAAACTCTATAGCAGGTGTTAGTGATATATGGTTGGTGGTAAGCTGAATGGAATGAAAAGTATGTATGACGATAGTGAAGCGTGTGTAAGAAATAAATGGTGTCAATGGTGATTGGTTTGTAGGATTAATGGCGGAGTAAGACAGTTGTGTTATGTCTCCTTGGTTATTCAATTTGTATATGGTGGGGTTTGAAAGAATTGGGGGTGGGGGTGGCAGGAAATGGTGTTAGAATGGTGGAGAATGGAGGTGAGTGGAGGGTGCCCTACCTATTATATGCGGATGATTTGGTTTTGTGTGGCGAACCTGAAGAGGGTTTGAGAGGATTGATAGAGAGATTTGGCAGGGTGTGTGAAAGGAAGGGTTAACGTAGATAAAGTAAGGTTATGGTTGTGATGAGAGGACAGTCCTCGGTGTAAAGTTATGTTAGATGGTGAGCAGCTAGAACAAGTGTCTGAGTTTAAATATTTGGGTATATGTTGGATGAGAGGGAACGGACGATGCAGAGTGTAGTAGGAAAGTTGTGAATGGCAGGAGTGGCTGGTGCAATTAAATCGTTGGTGAATGCAAGGGGACTAAGTCTTGAGTGTGCTAGGGTCTTACATGAAGGGGTATGTTGTTACCTGTGTTATTGTATAGTAGTGAGACTATGGTCTGGAATAAGAAGTATAGATCTAAGTTCAATGTGTTCAGATGGACAAATCTTAGGGGGTGGCTAGCTAGGTGTAGGAAAGACTGATAAAGGAGGGCCAGACCGTATTAGGAAGTGGTGTGGTGTGAAGAAAGGGGTAAATAGAGAATAAATAAATGGAAGTATGTTGAGATGGTTTGGTCATGGAAAGGATGAATGATAGTAGGTTGGTGGCGGATGTATAGTGGTAGGTGTGTTGGGAACCGACCGGCTGGAGACCGAAGAGAAAGTGGATTGAGTCGATGAACGAAAAACGAAGGAGAGAAATGTGAGTTTGGCAGAGGCGGGATAAAGGTGCATGATAGGGGAGAATGGCGGGGTTTGTATGAGGGCATGGTTGTGGCCCACCTGGGCTGGGGATGAACCTTACATTGACGATTTACCATAGTGAGGAATTCGTCGCGTTCATGTGAAGCTCTAGAGTGGATTTTCTGTCTGTGACGAGCTCTCACTAATTAATGGTACAGAGGGCGGTAAGGCTGGGCTTTCTTTTCGACGTTTCATGTTCTCCTACTGCTTTTCTTTTCCGATGCTTGTACAGCACCTTACCCCCAATCTTGGGGCAAAGAGGAAGGTGAAGAAAGAAAGAAAGAAAGAATATATATATATATATATATATATATATATATATATATATATATATATATATATATATATATATATATGTATTAGTGTATTTAAGAGAGAGAGTGGGTAGGCAGTGTCTTTCTTATGACAAATTAATAATTAAGAGAAACAAATAAAAAAATATAAAAAATGTTAATATAATAATAAACCATAAGAAAACTAATCTACAAAATCTTAAAGAAATATAAAACCAAAAATGAGCTATTTATGGTTTGCCTGCCTATCCACTGCTTAACTTTCCTACGCACATAGGCGAAGCTGAAATAAAATATATCCTATACTTGCAATGCTATTAAGGCAGGCGAGCCTGCAGCTCGTCGTACTCATAAATGTGTCGTGAATGTTGCCATAAATATTTTTTTTTAAATTTTCTTTGGAAACCGTTTCACTTGCAATTTTAATTAATTTCATTATATATATATATATATATATATATATATATATATATATATATATATATATATATATATATTATATATATATATATATATA
>JABUQX010126989.1:5000-17500 GCA_015478945.1 Trachelipus rathkii | reverse complement strand
ATAGCATATATATATATATATATATATATATATATATATATATATAGGCCGAAATCACTTCGACAGTCATAGAAAGGGGGGTAATTAGAGCACTTTCCTCGTAGTTGGTTTATTGTGATAGTTAGATAAACAATACAAAGATGATTTTCATTAAACAATGGATAAGTAATAGATGGGCATATATCAACGTTAGCACTATTATGAATTTCACAGACTAACTAATAAGATAATGCACTAATTTCCTATCCTAAATAGACCTGCCGGCCTTTAGTTAAATCTAACAATTTACGTAGGGCATCCTCACGGTATGAGGTTCACTACTCAACTCCCGGGCGTGATTAGGTGGCGTCCCTTCAGGACCCAAGCACCAATCATAACCCTTGTCTGTTTGGCACTCTTTTCCTCCGCGAAGGAAAAGAGGCGCCAAACACTTGACTTTCAAATAATGTACAGAGTGTAAGTATGAAGTAGACCACCATTAATGCAAAGTGATATGCAGGAGGTTTGCAATAGCCTCTTACAGAGATGCATACACTCTAAGACACTGCATGCTATTGTCTTACAAGGATTCCCTACCGTAATTTCACCCTAGACTGGTGGCCCTCGAGTGCAACAAAGGATCTCTGCCTCGGAGAACAGGGGTGAGGCCCCTGTTTTCGATTTCACAGAGATACTTTCTTACCCTCTTTCGATTGAATACAGGAAATATAAAGTTGAGGAAAGTGGAAGAACAGGTGAAATGCTACTTGTGGAAGGTGAAAGAACTTACAATATGAATATTTAATACCATTTATAAACACTATTGTTCTCGTATTAATTACCATAGCAACGTCTTAGACTCTTATTTTCCTCAAGAGCTATTTTACCTCGGTTCCTCATTTCTTTTCTCTACTTCGTTTATTCCGCGTTTTTCTTGCGTTCTGGTGGGTCAGGAACGAGATTATAGAAAATTTTGACATTTCTTAAATTTTCTACCACCACCTTATCTCCTTTCACAATATGAGCGTTATTATTAGTGATCTTCACGACTCTATAAGGTCCGTGGAATCTGGGCGAGAGTTTCCCTCGGTTGTATTGTTGACTTTTCACCAGCAAATATTGAGCATCTTTTAAATTACGAGGGACGAACACATTTCTGTTCCTTAAGTTAGTTCTTTGGGAGAGTGGTTTTGCTATGAGTCCTGCCAGTTTTTCAATATAATTATCATAGGTTTTTGGTCCGTCTGGGAGAGAAGGGTCTATCAAGCCGTCAGGAATGTTTATATCTTGCCCGAACATCAATTTGCTGGGGCAGATGCCGGATTCTGAGATAGGGGCGAGCCGAAGTGCGAATAAAACGAATGGTAATACGTCTAACCACCCTTGACTCTCCATGCCTGGCTCAGCTAGCATGGTTCTTAAACTGGTTAGAATCATCTTATGAGTTACCTCTACCTTGGAGTTCGAGAATGGAGCGTAGCTCGCGGTAGTTATATGTGTTATTCCTAACAGTTTACAGACACTTTCAAATAAATGTGATGTAAAATTTCCACCTTTGTCTGTGATCAGGTTGCTGGGAACTCCACACATCGGGATTAGCTGATTTATTAATGTTTTAACGATGGTTTCTTTTGTGATATCCTTGAGGGGAAAGGCCCACACATAGTGGGAGTACCTATCAATGAGGGTTAATAAATACTTGTATCCTCTACACACTGGTAATTTCAATATGTCACAGTTTAAATCTTGGAACTTGTAGGAGACTTCTTTATACTTTCCATAGATAGGGTTTATGCTCCTTCCCGTTTTTCCCCTTTGACATTGTGGACAGCTTCTCACAAGTGCTTTCACTCTCTTATGCATTTGGCGAAACACAAAGTCACCTTTTATCGCGGTAAGACAGCGCGAGATCCCGAGGTGTCCTTGAAAGTGAGTCATTCGTATAATATCGTCTATATGTTGTTCAGGGAGAATGACTCTGGCATAATTCAATGATGTATCTACATAAAGAGAGATTTCCTTTTTCTTGAACCAGAAGGGTTGTTTCTTTATGATCAATGAACTTTTTTCTTTATTTTTAAGTAATGCATTTATATACTCATCTTCTAACTGGTCTTTACTAATCTCTTCGTAATTAACTTCTTTCCTGAAGCGTTTTATCAAGTCAATATGGGCTTCATTACAGCGCTGAATTAAATTTATTCGTGTATTTTCAGTAAGAATATCATTTATTTCATCTAACTTGTTATTTTGCGATTTTTCTTTTATTCTTTTTCTTCCATTTCTATTCTCTCTTTCATTCTCAACCCTTTGGGCTTTAAAGTTTCTTTTTTCTCAGGAGAAATATTTCTGGAATTTCTTTTGTTTACAATTTGGTTATTTAAAAGGTCTACCTTTTTACCCTTCATCGGACTGTTAACCGCAGCACGAGAGTGGTTTTGTTTTATTACCCTCTGATAACGAGCTTTGAGTTTTGGAGAAAGTTCTTCATATTTGTAGGTGGTTGTAAAATTTGAACAAGAATCCACGTGGAGTGTGGGAACTTCGCTCTCATTGGCTAGTTTGCTGAAAGGAGGACCAATCACAGTATTCGTATGTGAAGAAGTGATTTTTGATATTTTTGCTGCTTCAGTAGTCCCACTTTCTTCGTTATTTGGATCATCATTATTTATATCATTTATTAATAAATATTCTTCTAAGGGATTTTTCTTTTTTGTTATCAATTTGAAAGAAACTTTGTAACTAGTTAATAAATTTAGACTTCTAATTTCACGAATATTGAAGTTTTTATCATCATTTGCTCTTTTATATTTGTTTATGAGTTCACGGCAGTTGGTTTCGATATCAATATTTTTATTTGTAAGGAGATAGCCGTACTTCTTGAAGAGTTTCGTTAAGCAGACTAGTAAGCGATTTGCTTCGTCGTAATTTCTTTCAATAGGCGAAAGAATGGAACTATAAAATGCAATTGGGAGATCGGCTGTGTCTGTAGCGGATAAAATAACAGCCGCTGCAGATACTTGTGTGGTATGTATGATAATTTTGTAATTAGAAGAGGTGCCAGGATAAGCAAGTACAGAAGCATTTTCAACTGCCTTTTTAATATTTTCGAAGGCTTCATCTGCAGTTGAATTCCAACTGACGCGGCGGTTGGAAAAAGGCTTTCCTTTCAAGAACAGATTTAGGGGCGCTGTTATTTCAGAAAATAATGGGACGCTGCTTCGATAGAAACTAACGCGACCTAGAAAAGATCTTAATTCTTTGATGGTCCTAGGCTTTGGGGTGTTTAAGATATCCCCAATTTTCTCGTGATTAGGTCTTATACCATTTTCATTTACCGTATATCCCAAGTATTCAATCTCTTTTTTGGCAATTTGGCATTTTGTGGGATTTAAACTTATATGCAGATAACTTAACCTCTTCAAGACCTTCTCCAGGAGGATTTTGTGCTCATCCTCGGTCTTTGTGTGAATCAATATATCATCCATATAGGCCTGAGTATTCGGTAGGCCTTGTAGGACTGTATCAATGTAAGCTTGAAAGATAAAGGGAGATGACACATAGCCCATGGGAAGGTTCCTGTAGGTGAAGGATCCGACGTTTGAGGTGATGGTAAAGTACTTTTGTGAGTCTGGGGCCAATGGCACTGAGTAAAATGCCTGGGTCACGTCAAGTTTAGTGAAAAGACGGCTCCCCTGCAGGTTTGATATTGCATCTTGCAGGTGCGGAAGTCCATAGACTCCTACCTCAGCTCTTTTGTTCAATTCTCTAAAATCGGAGATTATTCTGACTCGATTTTCGCTTTTCTGGAGGACACTCATAGGAAAAGACCAAGGTGAATGGCTGCGGCGGAGGACTCCTGTAGCTACGAGGTTGTCCAGTTCTGCTTTTGTTTGAGCATAAAGTTTATGGGGGACCCTTCTTGGCTTAAGGGAGATGGGCGGTCCCTTTATATCTATTTTATAAGGAAAATTGTTGGCTAGTTCTATTAATACTCTCTCTGGAATATAGGCGGCTTCTGCGTCCGTAGTTATTTGACCGTCCTCAGCTATTGATGCTGTGCTCATTCTCTTATTTTTATTTTTATATTTTTCAAAGATTTCGTCCCACTTTTTTTCTTGTTTCAATTTTATGTGGTGGTTTTCTGGGAGATATGGGTTTACAAATAACTCTGAATATTTCGATAATAACTCATTAAAATGTAAAGAACTACGAGGCACATGCACAGGAGGAGGAGGAGAGAGAGAGAGAGAGAGAGAGTTGAAGGAGAAGAATTTGGAACATCATTAATATTAAAATTCATATTCCTACTCAATTTTAACGTAGTATTTGTGACTTGATCTAATAATAAATCTTCTTTAAAATTAATGCCCATCTCAAAATTCTTTAAAAATGTTAATCCTAAAATATTTGTACTTACATTAGCTACATAGAAAGTATCCCTATAAGTCCGTCCCAATCCCAGATCGATTTCAATATCTTTAATACCATAGATTGCAATTTTTGAGTTGTTAGCTGCAAGTAGGTATCCTACTGGCGCTTTTTGATGGTCATTAGCATTGCAAGATAAAATATTGTTGACAGCACCTGTGTCTAATAAATAATCGATCTTATTAAGTGTGTCATAGACTATATACAAGTTCAAATTGTCAATCTTGCAAACCCTATTGTCTCCCTCAACAGCGGCTGTAACTATCTTACTGCTTAAGCAGCGCTCGTTTTCAGCACTCAAATTCGTTGGGTGTGACAGGATATTTGCTTCATTGCTTCCATTCTCACTCGTATTATCTATGACACCCCTCCCCCCCTTTAATAAATTTGATTTAGAAAATATATACCCACATGCAAGGGATTGACAATAGCAATAAAAGGATTATTTTGTACATTACCAAAATTGTTTGAGACATTTGTTCTGAGACCTTGTTGGATATCAGTATTATTTAATATAATATTTTTATTTATTGATATATTTTTGTTTTGTGGACTACTACTACTTATCATATTTAAATTTTTAGAGTTCTTTAAACTAGAAGGATCATGCATTCCTTGTACATTTGTGTAAATTGAATATGATTTATTGATAAAGTTTTTATTTATTGGTTCATTTTTTTCATTTTTATTGTCATTTTTAATGGAATTTATATTTTCCGTTTGGGTAGTGCTGGTAGTTGTATCTATATTTTGATCAATTTCTGGATCAATATTGTTCATAGGGTTTTCAATAATAATATTGTTTTCATTATTATTATTATTATTATTATTATTATTATTATTATTATTATTATTATTATTATTATTATTATTATTATTATTATTATTATTATTATTAATAGTAGTAGTAGTAGTAGTAGTAGTAGTAGTAGTAGTAGTAGTAGCAGTATTTTTACCACTGTTATTTTTAATGTTAATGGAGTTATTATGATTTATATAATTTATATTTAATTCACCAGCACTTTTATTTTGTAAGTTTATTTCATTAATCACATCACAGTTTGTATTAGGGTCTTTCCACGGCTGCTATTTGGTGGTAAAATTTGCAGCCTTGTTAGCAGTTTTCCGACGATGATGGGACATTTTTCTGGTTATTACCATATATTAATGGATACATAGGACACTCACTGCTCTCACATTTGAAGGCTTTGAAGAGATAGCGAGCATGATAGAAGCATAATTGATTGACAGCGTTATTAAAAGCTTTACTATATCCATTTGTATCCGATCCTGAATAGCGTGACCTACTTTTGTCACGTGTCCGATTTCCTCTCTCAGCTGAGTCTGCTTGGTTTTTAACGAACAGCTGAAAGTTGTGTGCGAGCTCGTTCACGGTTTTGGTGAGCTCAGCCAGCTGGTGGGCAACTTGACCTTCACCGCGGTTCTCAGTTTCATGTTTGCGCTCTGTGTTGCGCGCGCTGGGAAGAAGGTAGGCGGAGTCTGTTCTGTTACGTACAGAATTCACAGAGCCCCAAGTCTGTTCTTCGTTTGGTTGATGATAATTTCTTCCTTTTCGAACAAAATTCTTATATAGATCGTCCGAAACTTTGACCATCCTGACAAGGTCATTTTCTTCCGCTAATGAATAGACTGACATCTGAATATTTTGAGGCATCTGCTCTAAAAAGAGGTCTATGGCGAATTTGGGGTTGTGTTCTACCAACACATCGAAGCTTTTATTCCCCAATACCCCTTTTACACGATGGAGATATTCACTGGGCAATTCATCGGGTCTCATGCCCTGTTTAAATACGTCTCGTATCCTATTTCTCAAGGCTGGGAGGTAAACTTCTTCGATGTTTTGTAATAGCAGACGATAAGCGTTGTTTTGAAGTGGGAATGTGATTTTGGAGACCAAATTTGTGGGCAAGATTGGAGCCAACAACCGAACACGTTCGTGGGTATCTTCTATGTGATTTAATTTAAAGATCGCTGTGGTAGCACTTAACCAATTTATAACATCGTAGGGGTCAAAGGTTGGTAATTGACTTGATGTTAATTGACTGTATGTTCTTGGCGGTGAGTCGGCATCATGACGCCGCGTCCTTTCCTTTTGGCGCGAAGATGGTGGCGTCGCTTCCATCTCAGTTTCTGAGCGAGAACCAGATGGCGTTCCCTCATTATGAGAGGGGGAAAGGCGTTGGGGAGAGGGAGTTTGGTCCTTCCCTCTTTTTGTGGACTTCTTTGTTTGAGTCCTAAGAGTCAGCTTCTTCGTCGATACCATTTTTCTAGGGTCTTGTTGTTACCGACTGAGTTTTGAGTCACTTAACTAGGCGTTGTTTTTAGGCCTAAATCGAGAGCTTGAATTTGAATTTTCGCTTTCGAAGTAATAACGACTTTATTCTCTTATTTTAATGATGTTAATAAGAAACTTTCTTCACGTTATTAATTTTGACTCTAATAATTTATTTACTTTATCTAACTATCAATATTTAAGCACTGAACTGACGAGAAAGTACCGGATTTTTTTTTTTTTTTCAATTATTAATGTATCTGACTCCAATTAGGGGGTTTAGCCCCCTGTCGCTCCGGGGTTCACCAAAATGACGTCTAGGCCGAAATCACTTCGACAGTCATAGAAAGGGGGATTAATTAGAAGTTGGTTTATTGTGATAGTTAGATAAACAATACAAAGATGATTTTCATTAAACAATGGATAAGTAATAGATGGGCATATATCAACGTTAGCACTATTATGAATTTCACAGACTAACTAATAAGATAATGCACTAATTTCCTATCCTAAATAGACCTGCCGGCCTTTAGTTAAATCTAACAATTTACGTAGGGCATCCTCACGGTATGAGGTTCACTACTCAACTCCCGGGCGTGATTAGGTGGCGTCCCTTCAGGACCCAAGCACCAATCATAACCCTTGTTCGTTTGGCACTCTTTTCCTCCGCGAAGGAAAAGAGGCGCCAAACACTTGACTTTCAAATAATGTACAGAGTGTAAGTATGAAGTAGACCACCATTAATGCAAAGTGATATGCAGGAGGTTTGCAATAGCCTCTTACAGAGATGCATACACTCTAAGACACTGCATGCTATTGTCTTACAAGGATTCTCTACCATACTAATTTATATATATATATATATATATATATATATATATATATATATATATATATATATATATATATATATATATATATATATATATATATATATATATATATATATATATATATATATAAAAAAATCTTCTATCTCACCCGACTAAAAATGTCCTGAAAATTTCATGCAGATCGGATGACCATAACTTTTTTTCTTCTTTTTTTTTTTGTTATTTTTCAATTTCAAAACCAAATAAAAGTAGGTTTTGAAAATCGACAATTGCTCGGATTTGGGGTCAAATATCAACATTTCTTTCCTACAGTTTTTAGGTAATAGTCAAATCTTTGCATAGCTCAAGTTTGAAGTCATTTCTAATAAAAAAATTTGTAGGACGAGTATAGAAAAATGCCAAAAACATTTTTTTAAAAAATGAAAATACTTTTAAAAGAAATGACTACAGACAGAAAAAGACTCGTAAACGACGTTTTAGACGTGAGAAAAAGCTGATGTTTGCTTTAAATTTCATCAAAATTTGGCTGAAAATTAAGAATTTGATGTCCATTTTTGGTTTGGGGATAAAATGGGGTCCGCCTTAAGCAAAAAACAAACCTTGTCTTTATTAAAGCAATTAATAAACAATTCCGCGATATCACAGAAGTGAAGGTAAAACCAAAAAAAACTAAAAATCTTTTGATGCAAAAAAAAAAAGTTTGCATTTTCTATTTTTGACAGTCTAAAAAAAAAAAAAAAATGTTAAAGTCATCAATAATAAATAATTCTTAGATAGTTGATACCCAAAATTGCTCAGAGATACATTCATGAAAGTAACTGCCGTGCCACCCACTCTGGTCAGTGGGAAAGACTTATTTTACACACTGAATGATAAAATGGGATTCCATTGTCTTCGATGAAAGAATATATTGACAATCAATTCTATTCTTAAGAACTAGCTAGTTATTAATAAGAATCATATCTTTCATTGGATTTAATGAATTTTATTTATATTTTAATCTGAAAAACTGCATTGGGGAGAGAGAGAGAGAGAGAGAGAGAGAGAGAGAGAGAGAGAGAGAGAGAGAGAGAGAGAGAGAGAGAGAGAGAGAGAGAGAGAATGAGGAAGACTACCTTTAAAGCGATTGATAAACAATGCCGCGATATCACAGAAGTGAAGGTAAAACGAAAAAAAAATAATAATAAATAATAACTACATTCACTCATTAACATTTGTATACCTCTGTGTGTGTGTGTATGTATTTGTGTGCACCACATTCTCGTTCTCATCACTTGCGAAGTTTAACGAGTCGATATACTTACGTAAAAGAGCCTACCGAAAATTCGACTCTTTCAGCAGCTATCAATCATTTCTAAATGACGTCATACAATATCAATTTGGCCTACTTGCATGCGTGTAACATTCATCACTCTTTGGCCTATATCTATGTAGGCTGAAAAAAAAATCTTCCCATAGACCTACACATTCATTATATATATATATATATATGCCATATATATATATATATATATATATATATATATATATATATATATATATATATATATATATATATATATATATATATATATATATATATACATATATATGTTAAAATATAGTATATATATATATATATATATATATATATATATATATATATATATATAGACTATAACTTTCATTATATATATACAATATATATATATATATATATATATATATATATATGCCAGATCTCCTACCGGTTTCCTTAAGTAGGCTAACAGTTATGCAACAATTCTTTATATGGGCCTCCGGTAATAATAAATTAAAAACAAAAAAACAAAAAAAACAAATCGCACTGGACGACCTTATGGTTTAGCGGATTTAGCCCCCACAGAAAAGTCAACAGCTACTTTAGTAAACTAATACTGCTAATTAAGAAGAAAGTACCGTTAACATCGAAATTAATTTTAGCCCAAAACTTTTCTAATTAAAAACCAAAAAAACAATTAAGGAATAATGAAACCAATAAAGTTTAATACTTAATAAATGAATGTTAAAATCACACAATGTCAAAAAGCTCTTAATCATCTTCCTGTTATATATATATATATATATATATATATATATATATATATATATATATATATATATATATATATATATATATATATATATATATATATATATATATATATATATATATATATATATATATATATATATATATATATCAAAGTAATAATTACATCATTTAAAACTAAAAATGTACTATTTTAAACTCCTTATACTTCCCAGTGTTCACATAACTTCCCCTTATCTTTTTTTCCCCCCTTTCCTGTTCTTCATCTTCCTCTTCATCACCTTCCTCCTCTCCTCCTCCCTAGGGTACTGACCAAATGTTCCCCATTCACGTTCAGTACCCTTGAGCTTCTCATCGAAGAAAGAGATCAAATACACAAAGTTCTCCAGGGGAAGAAATAAAGTAGGCAACCGTTATGTTAGACCGACTTCAACGTGCCAGGCGTGCAGGCGTGCCCCTCCTTTCATCCACGCCTTCCCCAACCATGCACTCTTCAGCGCCTAAGCAAACATTATTTATTATTATTATTATTATTATTATTATTATTATTATTATTATTATTATTATTATTATTATTATTATTATTATTATTATTATTATTATGCGAGTATGGAAATGCAAGCTGTAGTTTATTGCCCCAAATTTCATTCAAGGAGAAAAGCCAATGACATTATACTACAATTTATTTAGTAACGCAAATACGAATAAACAAACAAACACCCAAAACTTTACTAAACAAAACTAGTTTTAACAAAATATTATTAAAAATATATATACACAATATTATACTCCAAGTTCACTTCATTACCTAAACAGGAAGAGATTGCAGGCCATCTTCAAAGGGCAATGGTTATGCAATTATATTAGCCTGCCTGGGTCACGTATATCACGCATCATATATATATTTTTTTTATCCAAAGAGACACGGACATACGAACCATTATAAAAAAAATATAAAAACCTACTGCAGTTATCCTCTTTTCATCACAACCATCAATCAGCACGCGTCACACATATATACACACACGCACATACTCGCACACGCATACCTACACTTACACAACCCTAATATTAACAAGCGAAATACAAAAGCTTATTGTTGCAGCAAAAAAATAATTATATTTATTAAGGATGTCAGCGAATTAGTAATAAATACTTCGCAAATTCACAAAAAACATTTTTCGGAAACAAAAATTTGGTATTTGAAAAACACAAACTACTACTACTACTACTACTACTACTACTACTACTACTAATAATAATAATAATAATAATAATAATAATAATAATAATAATAATAATAATAATAATAATAATAATAATAATAATAATAATAATAATAATAAGGCACTTATCCTTTAAAAGGAAATTACAAAAAGTGGCATAATATCGACAATCGCGCAACTCTGCTCATGCAGCCCAGCAGTGTCACGTGTTAGCTTAAACTCCAATAGAACGAGCGGAATAGTTGTCACATGTTGCTTTATTTTATCATGTTAATTTTTATATGTTAGTTTTTTTAATTTTTTTTTTTTATATATTATTAAGGGGCTCGAGCCGACGGTGGGACAGAGGGGGGACGAAGTCCCCCCCGTCGTCCCCCGCTGAGGCCGAGAGACCCCTGACTCTTTCAAATCTTTGCTATTTAATCTTGGGTATTCCTTTAGTTTAAAAAAAAAGCTGTTATTGGCAACCTTTTCGCACTTTTGCCTTGAAATAATCGAAAAAAAAATCGATTACATTGTTCGTTCGATATATATCGGTTAACTACCCTTTAAAGGAGAAGTAATAAATAATAAATAATAATAATAATAATAATAATAACTAATAATAATAATAATAATAATAATAATAATAATAACTGCGTAAATTTCAATCCAGTTCGTTATAAATAAAATGAACGACCTGACTTATGAAAAAGATAACTATTTCATAAAAATGCAGCACCACATAATTCCCAAGCTCCTCCTCCCTACCACAAAAATAAAAGGCAATAAAATTCATACAAATATACAGTATATATTATCACACTCTTATATATTATTATTGTTACTTGTCATATGTAAAAATATTTCGCATACATATATCGTATATAATTATTATTATGACTTGTCATAAGTAAAAATATTACATGTAAGAATGTAGGCATTTATGGTTATTTGTTTGTGAATGCGTGTCTCTGTGTGTGTTTACGATAAGCTTTATCAAATTGAAAGGTGTGAATTGGAAGCATAGAGAGAGAAAGTGAAAATTAAACAATTAATACATTGTACCCATTTTATGAAGGACTATACCATAATATATATATATATATATATATAATATATATATATATATATATATATATATATATATATATATATATATATATATATATATATATATATATATATATATATATATATATATATATATATATATATATATATATATATATATATATATATATTAAGTTATATATATAAGTTATTATATATATATATATATATATATATATATATATATATATATATATATATATATATGTTATATATATATATATATATATATATATTATATATATAGTTATATATATATATATATATATATATATATATATATATATATATATATATATATATATATATATATATTTATATATATATATATATAGTTAGAAGATATATATATATATATAATATATATATATATATATATATGTATATATATATATATATATATATATATATATATATATATATATATATATACACGAAATTTTAAAATATTAATAATTAAATAATAAAATAGGCAATAACGTACATTTTGCATGTGAAAGAAAATATTTTTAGTGTCAAAACGTGAAAGAATCTTTAGAAAAAAACAATGCTTCGGGGTAAAATTCGGTCCTTATTAATTTATTTTTCATATATTG
>JABUQX010126988.1:0-46084 GCA_015478945.1 Trachelipus rathkii | reverse complement strand
TAAATATTGGTACCCTAGTATAATAAATATTATATATACATATAATATATATATATTATATATATAATATATATATATAATATACGTATATATATATAATATATTTCTTCTTTCTTTATCCTACCTTATTTTCCCAAGATTGGGCGTAAGGAGCGCTACAAGCATTGGATGGAAAAGAAAGCAGTAGAGGAGAGTAGGACAAATGTCGAAAAGAAAGCCAGCCTTACCGCCCCCTTTGCACCATTAATTATAAGTGCGAGTCCGTCACAGACAGAAATCCAACCCTAGGAGCTTCATGGTGGATCGCGATGACCCTCACTATGGTAAATCGTCAAGCGTAGGGTTCATCCCCTTGCACAGGTGGGCCACAACATGCCCCCATACAAAACCACGCCACTCTCTTCATGCACCTTTATTCGCGCCTCTGCCAAACTAACATTTTCTCTCCTTCAAGACATTCGTTCACCGACTCAACCACTTTCTCTTCGGTTCCCCAGCCAGTCCGGTTCCCAACACACTCTCCCACTATACATCCGCTTAACAACCGACTATCATTCATCCCTTTCCACGTGACCAAACCATCTCAACATACTTTCATTATTTCTCTCATTTTACCCCTTTCTTCAAACCACACAAACTCTCAATACGTTCATCCCTCATTTTTATCCAATATTTCTCACACCTAGCATGCCCCTAAGATTGTCCATGTGATGAACACATTGAACTTAGGATCTATACTTCTTATTCCAGCTGTACCAATAGTCTGATACCATACAATAACACACGGTAACAAGCACTACCCTCATGTTAAGACTCTAGACAGCACCATCAACAGACCTTAGTCCCAGCTTACACATTCGACCAACGCATCTTAATTGCACCAGCAAACTTTCTGCCATTCACAACATTCCTTACTACACTCTGCATCATCCGTTCCTTCTCATCCAACACATAACCCTAGAATATTTAAACTCAGACACATTGCAGTCTGCTCACCATCTAAACATAACTTCACATGAGGACTGTCCTCACTCACAACCATAACCTCTACTCTTATCTACGTTTATCTTCAAAACCCCTCCTTTTACATACCCTGCCAAGAATCTCTCTACCAATCCTTCTCCAAACTCTCTCAGAATCGCCACACACAGAACCAAATATCGCATATAATTAATAGGTAGGGCACCTCCACTCATCTCCATTCTTCCTCATTCTAACAAACACCATTCCCTGCCATCCCCACCTCAATTCCTTTTTTATAACCTCATCCACTATACAAAATTGAATAAACCCCTAACTGGCAGACATAACACCACCCCGTCTCACATCCGCATCTATAATCCCAAACCAGATCACCATATGACACCATTTATTCTTATACACGCTTCCCACTATCGTCATACATTACTTTTGATACCATTCAGAAGCCTACACCAACCACCATATATCACTAATACCTGCCATAAACTCTCTATTTAAGCCTGTTGTAAATCCATAAACCTAAATATAATATATTTCTTCTTCTCCTCATTTTCTCAATCATTTGTTTCAATGTAAAGATTTGATCCACACATCCTCTTACCACCCTAAACGCACCTTGTTCTTCACCAATCAGTCCCTCATCACTATACACACTCTTTCGACCAAAATTACAGCATGCATTTACCTTCCTTACAACACTCAATAAACTATTCCCTATAATTTCTAGTTTCCCCTTCTCCCTTACCCTTATATAAGGGTACTATTACCGCTCTCCTCATCCCTTGGAACTATACCCTCCATAAACGCTGTATTACACAACTTCCAAATCCATCAATCACCATCTGCCTCCGTTCTCTTGATCATTCACTAGTAATTTTCACTATACCTTGCAGATTTACCATTCTTCAACTTTCTCACTCTACCCATGACCTCCTCTTACTAATAACCTCATCCCAAAATACCTATTACGACTCTGCACCATCAAAACCACACACATTCACTAACACTCATTTTCATTACTGTTATATTCTGCACATTTTCGAAGTGTTCTTTCCAACTCCCTCACATCATTTCATCAGTTACAAAAGCACCATCCCTATTCATTTTCTAAGCAGATCTCCCCCTAGTTTCTCATTTCTTAACCTTCGCGTTCCTCCAGAAGAGCTTCCTATTCCCTTGTATAATCTCCATTCACCCTCCTTTCCAAAACTGTTCATTTTACCTCTTGTTTTCTCCTACGTATCCACCTTTTAGTATTTCTTTTTTCCTCCTATATAATTCCAAGCATCTTTCTTGAAACTTCATCATTTGCTTTAGTAAAAATTCAACCACGCTTCTTTTATTACTTTAACCGCATTCATCACCTTCATTCCGCCACTCACTGTAAACATTCGTACTTCCTACTTTAGCACTTTCCACCACACTTCCTTGCACTACTAACAATTGCTTCCTTCATTTGCCTCCAGTTTTGCTCAGTTTCAACTTGTTCAACATTCAAACGATATGTATATATATCGGCCCTGTTATGTTTTAAGACGCCGTCATTTTGATTTTTTTTTTTTCTAACAATATTCAGTGGTGATTTACATGATTCAAAAGTTCGAAAATATTTTAAACAGTTATTTAAAAATCACATTTATATTCAATAAAAAATTGAAAAAAATTGAAATAATTTCCAAAAGTACGACACTTACAGAAAAACCAAATTGCAATATTTCAGCTAATAAGACTATTTAGAAAATCTGATATACAGGTAACATAACTAATGATAGAAAAATAATATATAAATGAAATAATTCAAGCAAATTATACGACACTTCCAGTAAGAGTAGTTTTCTATTTTTAATTAGCGATATTAACTATTCCATTACAATAATATTATATAAAAAAAATAAATATAAAATAATAATAGGGGCTCGAAGTTCACGACGTTGATAGACAGCTAGAGGTAATATGGTACACCCAATAAAATATACCTCAAAAGTAGAGCTGGGGTTCCGGAGACCTCCCTAGTGAGGGGGGAAATTAGATCTCACTACCTGTCGTTTCATCACTCAAGTAAATGGAGCGATATATATAGAGACCCGACTCCTGCCATACTTTGCTGATATTTACCCTGTATTAATAAAATATGAGAGAAAGGTTAAAATTAACATATATGAATAAAATAATATAAAAACCTGACTATATCCTATTTAAACTCTCTAATGAGTATCTATAAATATTTATTGTTAATCTATGCTCCAATAGCGCGTATATAAAATAATGATTGTTGGGGAGCGTACTAGATATTAGGTAAATATCAATATACTACAGTAAAATATTTTAAATTAATAATTATAAAAATAAAATCTCCAGAAAGTTGACATGAGTCCGAGTAAAAATGAGTAATCAGTGGTCACAAGCTAGGTACCCTGCCAACTATTGAGCTTATGCTTAAATTTAAAATACTAATATTAGTATACCTATATTTTATACTATATATTATATAGTATATATATATATATATATATATATATTATATATATATATATATATATATTGCCTTTCCCATCTTGTACTCTATTGAATGCTAGATGGGGTTATATATTAATATGATTTATTTTAATTATATATATATATAATAATATATATTATTAATTAATATAATAGATTTTATATAGACTTAGAATTTTTCTCAGAAAATATGTAGGTCCTAATGCTATATTATATATATATACTACATAAATAAATAGTGTATTGAGCGTGATTTCAATATAATATTTTATTAAAAACTTACGTATAGGTACACTTTGCTTAGCCTAATATATAATATTGAAATAGTTGATAATCTTGATTATAAAATAAATGGAAAATAATATTTCATAGAACAAAATTAATGGCTAAACATTAAGTATGCAATTAGTAATTTATTTAATATAATCTAATTAATTATTATACCATATAATTTTATTTTTATCATAATCTTAGAATAACCATAACATTTCAACTGTTGATATCTTACATTCCTACTATACATATAAGTCAGATAATACAATAAGCAAAAAGTTGTTGTATATTCGTATAGTCAAGTTTTTATTATATTATTATTGATCAAATAATCAGCTTATAATGTGCGTCAATTTGTAAAAAAAAGTATGATTTAATTAAAGAATCATTTTAAAATAAAGTTAAGAAAGAGTAAATTATAAATATATTTATAGTTTAATACCTATATAAATCTGAAATTAGTGTTAGAATTGCCACCACCACAATTACCGAAATATTGATTTAAAGTAATACTATTTTATTTGATATAAAACATTCTATACAATATCAAATACTGGTATGCAATAGCTCATAATATATTCTTAGGTCCGTTTAGCTCTCGAGTAGATCCGACATGTTATCGTTGAGCAATTTGTGCGTGTGAAGCGTGGCGCTAAACGTTTTTGGCTAGCAAAATGGGATAGAGCAATATTTATCTATCTCAGAGAGGTTAAGAATAATAAACCTTGCAGATTGCCTTAAAGGCAGTTCGTGCGCAGTTTCATTTTTTCACGATATTGGTCGGGAATCATTTCTTCTGATACCAACTCTCATACAAAATATGGACAAACATCAAGTACCTCAGTACATATCTACTTTAGTATAAATTTCATTATACTCTGTATTTCGCTCAACCACAGTATGGCGAAATAACAACAGAAAAGTATACTCAAGCATTTAAGCAATGTGAAACTATTTTTCCAAATATATTACAAGCTCCTGTCAAATATTGAAGAAACAAAATTAAGATTTTCTTATCTAAGTATCTGTATTTATTTTTCATTTACGTTAAATAAAAAATTTAGTTTAAGTAATATAAAAAGTTTGAAAATAATTAAAATACTACTAATAACCTCTGTTAATCTCAATAAATAATATTCATCAAATACTTCCCGTCAAATATTTACGATCATTACCATGAGTTCATAAATATGTATGCAAATACTTTAAAATTACTAATACCGACATATTAATCCTGTAATCATAACCCCCGAAAAAGAAAATAAAGTGTATATGACATAATTGGCAGATCTTTTCCGAATAGACCAGAGTATTAAATCGTATATTCGAACTAGTGTCGCACTTAAACCAAGGGGTTGCCTTTGTTGGGAAACTAACTACTTTAAGCCATTGAGATATAGAGGTAAAATTTTAAAGCCACCTAAGACTATAATTATATATGGCATTAGTAATAAGATATAGGTAAACATAATTCTAAATGTATATTAAATAGGGTATAATGACTACGAGGTTAAGACTAATGATATATAATAATTACAATATTATATATTCAGCAGATAAGATAGATAGTAAATTAAGATATAATATGTAATATATTAGAGATTGTATGAGTAGAAGTAGATTAGATATGATATATGAATAGTAGAGATGAAGTATAACAGACGTAGAATAATTTAATCTTATACTCTCATAGATTACCTACATCCGCAGACTACTGGTATACGATATATAGAGAAGTTATAGGAGAGTAAGATATAGATAAGTGAAGTATGAGAGAGACGTAGTAATATATAGTAATAATAAATAAGGCCAGCATCCCGAAGCAGTCAGGCATTGGAACAGTAGAAAACTGGGGTAATAAGTCACCCATCGTAACAGGAAAAATAGAATTAGCAAAATTTCATCCGAAAAACTGAAAGAAAAATATGTATTTAGATTCTAATATGTTAATTTAATAACTCCCGCAGATAATTAGTAGAAAATCTTTAGGATCTGAAATTAGTGCGAATCGCCTGCGTGATGCAACCTTGAAACCTGCAGTAAGTCTCTCGAATGAGCATACAATGTTACAAGTAACCGACTTTGTTCCGCTTTTGGAGAAACATCATAATTATTTTTTTTCTTTTTATATCCTTTTTAGGGAGGCGGTTTTCGAGCAGACCGGGAGAAGGGACGAGAAGGGGGACGAGAGACTTCCCGCGAGCTCCGAACGGACCTAGCCCGTGAGTAATAATATCAGCCCGTCAAATCTCTTGAGTGCTTTCGTTTTGTTTTATCCTGCTGGAAGGATTATTTTTCGATTAATTTTAAAAAAAATAAAGTTCAACATTTAGCCATCCTTTTGCACTTTGGTTCTTGCTCAGATACCGCGAGATAGGCTCAGGAGCATCATTCGAATATTATATCATCAAAAAACTAACCGTAGCTTATTTATATACTAAAACATTTTAAGCAATTTTTCAGATTTTTGCCCAAAAAGCTCTTTGTTATTTTTCTTCCCCCTTCTCTTTTTGTTCAATTTGTCTCCTGCTAAAAATGGATACGTGCTCCGTGACAATATAATAGTAAAAGAGATAGTTATGTGTTCGGTGTAGGCTGTTATAGAATTTTTTATAACTGACGTATGAGCAAATTAGCACTTGATTATACCCGTTCGTGATATGGCTGTAAGCGTACAATAGCTCTCCTAATATATTCAAAGTTCTCTATATAGTATAAATTGAGTATTTAAGTTTTGAGATTAATAATATTTAGTACCACTATATAATTGTATGAAATAAGATAGATTTTTAACATATAAGAATTATTTTTTTAATAAATATAAATTAATATTTTATAAAAAAGGGAGATAAATCTCGGTATAGATAGCGGTAACAGGTACTAATGTACATATATATACACTAATAATATAATTAATCCAAATATATTACTCTATTTTATTTGCATTTGTAATATTACCAGTGGCTCTAGCACTACCACCATCAGTTTTATCACTATAAATATTAATATTAATAGTTATAGTATTGATTAATTTATTGTGGGTTATGTTATAATATTGACTATCTTATAAATTAGAAAATATATAATAATACTTAAAAATATATATTATATTAAATCAAAAAGAATATATATTATTAATAACTATATAATTAATTATTATCCTGTAAATAAAAGTTCTTTGAATTTAAAATAAATGATAAGATACTGAAATGAGTACGTATTTAAAGGGTGAGATTAATTTATTTAGGATATACATACATAAATGATATTTATATAAAAGTTATATATTAAGGCATCTAAGTTATTTATCAGAATTATATAAATGTCTATAAATATTATATATATAATAAATAGGTTTAAATAATTAAAATATATATATATATACTAGATATATACTATATATATTTAAATCAGTGGCGGCTCGTGGTTTTTGTGCGAGTAGGCAAATCCAAATATATATTACTATATTATATATATATATATATATTTATATATATAATATATAATATATATATATACTTATAATAATGTAGAGATATATTTATATTAAATAAAATAAAACCTTACTTAATATATATATATATATAATATATATTATATATTAATTATATTAATATTATTATAATATTATATATATACTATATATGCTATATACTATTATATTAATATATTATATTTCAATATACATATATACCTATTAAAATTAGTTATTGCAAGCTATATATATATATATATCTTCACCTTTCTTTCTTCACCTAACCTTAAAGTATGTCAGTATATTTCTCAAAAATTGACAAAATAAATTATTAATTTCACTATTCTTTAATTTTAAATTTTCTAACACCTTAAAATGTGAGCTTATTTTAGAATTTTAACTTTATCGTTACTTATCATAATACCATTACTCATTGAATATATTTCTGTATTAGTCATAGGTTTGACTCTCCCTGAGTTATAAGTATAACTTTTAACACACATCACCTCATGGAATAATTAGTACTCAGTATACGTTAGATTATAAGGGTAGACATCCCTGTTTATTAATTATATAAAACGAGCTCTCGATAGCTATACTATATATTCAAATAATAACTACGCTACTACGTGTAATAACTACTAATTTTTATGAATCTCATCCTACATATTATAAGCAGGGAATAACAAAATAAAAAACATAATTATAATAATTATCTATGTGTGTTTTAAAATTATTTTGATATTATTTGCATCCTTGATAGATTAAGTTGTGTGTGTAAACTAAAGACTACCATCTCTTACGTTGGAAACCTTAACTTGTCAGCGACAATGCTCATATAAGAGAGACAACAGAATGTGTACTCCTATCAATTATAAAAAACATACAAATCTCACTAATGTATTAGCATCATTTTTTTATCGTCTTCTAACTATTTGGAATTATCAATAAGGCTCCTTTAAGGTACTAACACTCTAGAGAGTTAATTATATAGTATATTTCTGGAGTAATTTTTATTGTTAACTTTTAAACTCAAAAAATAACAGGTTTGATTCCATAATAGTATCCCTGTATATATAAAAAAACTAAAAATTTAGTCTCAATTTATTAAAAACACACAAAACATAATAAATTAATTTAAAAATAATATAGAAAAGTGCGTTATTATACTAACTCACAACTACAGCACAAAATCGATTCCCATTCAATAACATGAATAAAGAGATTTAAAAGACCCAAAGACCTGTTTTATCAATGTGCGGAAAACGTGTCATAAGTCAAACGTGTTCTAGGTCATGGAATAGTTCAGTCAGTATGTGTTTAAAGTAAACCCATTAGGGTCGCGAAGAGGAAACGCTGTTTGGGAGCTGAATTAGAGGAGATAAGAGAGGAAGAAAGTGTAATTGGACGAGCGGTAGAATGAGCTCTCCCACCGATTATATCAAGGAGTTTACCACTTGTAGAATAGGGAAGATTGATTTAGAAAAGTTATGGGAGAAAAATATTTAAAATGTAGTACTATACCAGGTCAACTCAAGCGAAAAGCAAATCGCGAGAGATGTCAGCAATTAATTATAGCAAGAATTAGTTAATGAAGAAAACTGAAGGAACTTTTGAAATTTTATAAATTTTAAAGTAAATAGACAATTGGTCCAATCTAAAACTGCATGAAATTTTGAGTTTCAGATAAGGAGCTTTGTCTAACATTCTTCTCATTCAAATGTGGAGTATCACACATGACTCCGTTCAGCTAGGAATAAGAAATTTTAAAATAATTATGTTTTGTCGAGACTCTTACATCTATCTCATGTCCTAAGTCTGGTAATTTATATTTCTCACAAGTGTCAAAATGCTACATAGACTCGGCCAAAGGCGAGAGTGTTGGAACATCTCTGGACCGTATAACAAAGATATGTAACGTTTATTAATCATAGTGATCTCAAGTTAAGCTGCAGAGGCCCTACTATGGATATATATGTTCTTCCTAAAGTTGTCATAGAAAGAGAACTTTTGAGGGAGGTAATTTGGGGGAAGTACGCAGAGCATATGCTCAAAGGCAACTGTATTTGATTTTTAAGCGCGAGATCCCTGTAATCAACATATTCCCTGCTCAGACAAAACTAGGTTACCATGTGATGAGCTGGGGGATAACCATATATATGTTTCATGCCTATTTAAAATTGTATAATAGGTGTAACAGTTACTCTAGATTTGTGGTTGAAATTATTTTAGGCCAAGCTGTACGACTTTAATTAACATTCTCCATATGTTTAGTATAAAGGTATCGGTAAGTCTTATTTGTTAGGTTCTGTCGCTTGCTACATTTTTATTCTTCTTAGTTCATATGTATGCCCCAATAAATGAGAGTTAGCTTTGTTTTAATGTGACAACGTTGTATATCTGGATTTATGCAGTATACTATCGCATGAAAATGTTAGTATATATGAAGAACTCATCTTTGGCTATGTTTATCCTGAAAATTGGTTACTCGAAATGTGCACCGGTAATTAATTTTTAAAATTAACATATTGAGATAATAGCTGTGCAAAGTTTTTATGTTGCTTCATTGGAGTCTTTTTAATGAATTAGAGTTACCGTTTTGATACGCTGTGCTAGTTTCATTATACTGTTGTTAAGTATGGGAGACGCTTCTCAACTATCAATGCTACTTTATTCGGGTAAACTTCTGTGGTCTTAGGATTTGCTACATATTATGTACATTATATATATTCTTAGTTCAGTTAGGTTCAGATTGTGATATGTTAGCTTTATATTTAAAGATATGAAAACAATGTTACGTTACATATATTCGTATTGAGTAGTATATTAATAAAAGAACGTATTTTGTACCATGTTTATTCCGTAAAATGATACTCGATATGTACCAGACTAATTCATTATATGATCAAATTATAGATCATAAAGTTCAGGACGGTTATGGTTAGGGTTAGGTGGTACAAGGATGATTGATCAAGGGTTTATGATTTATAACTGATTTATAACTGAATTAACTGATATTTATATATGACTTTAAATGTCTCAGGTAATACATATTACATCTATTTTACTAGATATTTTAATTCTAAGAATACTTATTTTTATATAGTATGCTATGGTTTGGACTAAAACTTTGTTTGGTAATATTATATATATAGATATTATATATTAATATGTTTGCGAAATTATTTGTTGGTCAGTATGATAGCTAAGGTAAGTTATGATAAATTTTTGTTAAATTAATTAACTATGATAATAATTGAGCTTAAAATAACTTATGTTACTCAGCTATGATCATAGATTTCGATATTATGGTCTATGATTCATAGCATCGGCTTCCCTCTTCCTCCTGTTCCTTAATAAATTGACAAAGTACAGAGAATAACAAGGTAATAATAAAAAAAAAAATCGTAATATGTTAAGATTAATGCTTGTAAAAATTATGGAATAGGTTACGTATTTGCGATGCCAATGTTAGTTACTTACTTGAGTTTTAAGTTATAAACTTTGTTAATGTTAATCAGTATTATTCGGTTGTATCTCTAGTGTTTATATGGATTGTCTTGTACTTTATTTTCTAAGTTCTCTGTTATAAGCAGTTATTTATAATTGTAATATAGTTGATGTAAACCTTTATTTAACGTTTATCCAAATTCACATTTTATCAATTATTTGATAATTATGAATAATTTTAACCTCAGTGTTTGTGATTGAATTCTGGATAAATGTACCCATCTCAAATATAAACCCTAACCATTGTTATAGTTAGGAGAAGTATGCAAATTGGACATTATAAGTTTTAGAATACACGGTTTAAGTCTCTGTGTGAGATATTACCTAATTCTAGAGTTCATCATTGATACATCTTATGTGTTCTACATCGCTGCTGCTGTGTTCATCTCCTTAGATATTAAATTAATAACATCCATATAGGACTCAATTAGCAAATCTTGAAAAACAGATTTAATCCTATTAGGCCCATTACATAATTTTAGGTACTATGAGTGATAACTATACAGATAAGCAGTTTTAATCATAATATAGTGAAAAAAATTATTTACGGTACAGTGCAATAATAACACTCGATATGTAGAAAGAAAGAATCATATTCAATTTGAGGATAATGTTTCCCAAAAAGTGGAAAGTCTTAAATGGATGGAACTATATTCTACTCACTGTATTCTTGATAACTTGTTAAAAATTATCAAAAGCGAGAGATATATAAAAAATACAAGTCCTGAAATGGCTATCTCTACGAGGTCACTCGGTTTTACGGGTTAGAGATAGGGAAGTGGAACTGGCTCTGGGATTATGGTGTCAGTGTGTTATTGATTTAGAAAAAAAAAAAAAATTAAACTAGAAAATGTCTATTGTGCTCTTTTTATGAATATCTCCTCGTTTTTTGTTACTTATATGAAGGATCTTTTTTACCCATTAAGGCTTTAAATTTCGTCATATTTCTAGCATGTTTTTTCGTGTTTATATTGTTTGATAAAGTTCTGTTGTTGAGCTAGTTTGCTAAATTTATTTTGTTAGAATTGAGATATAATATATATTATAAGGTAAGGAGATTATGATAAATTGTGTTGGATTATAATAATATATTGTCTGGTAATAATGATAGAAAAATCGTCTCTATGATTTTATGTCGATATAAGCAATTCTCATCTCGTCTCCGCTCTGCCCCTCCCTTCATTATGATAAAGTCGGAACCTAATATAGGAATTATGATATCATTTTTTTGCTAAATGATTTAACTTGTGCAGTGTAGGTATTAACGATTTGAAATATAGTTTATAGGAAAAAATGTTATCTATGTAAAAAAAAAAAGGTATGAATAGGTTACGTTTTGCAGGCAACGTTAGTTACTTTACTGGTTGTAAGTGTGGAACTTTGTAATATGTTAACAGTTTATTCGTTGTAAGTTGTGTTATGTTAGGTTTTGTCATGGTACATTATTTTCTTAGTTTCCTGTTACGCTATTGTTAGTTTAATTGATGTGGAAACTTTATTACAGTTTATTCGTGTATGTTAGCATACATTCGTTGATCAGTATGATAATTAAACCAATTGTTGTTAGATAAATTTTTATAGGTAAATATTATCCATGTATAAATATAATATAATTAACATTATTAGTATAAGAAGATATGCATTGAACTAAAAGTTGTTGAATAAGTTATACAGTACTTTATGTATGTCATTAATTAGTTAAGTTACTTTACTGTTGTTAAGTGTTAGGAACTATTATTGTTTATACATAACAGTTTATTCATTGTTTAAGGTTTATTATAATATTAAATATATATATACTATATATATATACATATTAATATACTATATATATATATATAGCCCATATATATATATATGTGTTAGATTTGTCGTTGTGTATTATATATATTTTACATTAGTTTCAAGAGTGATGCTAAGTAAGCTTATTAATGTGAAAACTTATGTTATATAGTTATTATAATAATGATAATTAATAATTTCATGTAATTCACAGACCCAATAATAAGAATTTTGAATTTCATATTGTTCTTTTATCCAAAGTAATGTTAAGATTTTATTTTTTAGATCAAAAGATCAATTGATCAATAGATTTAATTGATTAGGACTAGAGAGTGGTAGTTGGGTGTTTATTTACTATATTTTACAGTAATTATCCTAGGATATGAATAAAACATTTACCCTCAATTTTACTAAAAAAATTATAGACTTAAATAGACATGGCACTGATGCAATATATTTTTTTCCAGCATTCCCAGTGAGTTATTCATAATTTTTACTTAGATTTAACGAGATTTTTACTGGATTTTAGGGTATGTAAAATACAGTTAAATATTTGTAAAATGTCATATATAACCTAGAATTAAGTAAAATATTTTATTATAAGTTCTAGCTTATTATAATTTATAAATTAGTGTATATTATCAACATTAAATTATCTTTGTTATCCATAAGCCTAAGATTCTTCTAGTAAAATTTTTGCTTCATAGATTTCTTTTCCTCATTCTTACCTAATATAACATATATTATATATACAACCAACATTTTATCATTTACCAATGAATTTAGAAAACTAGGCACCGCCTAACCGGCCTCCAGCTAACCATGTGATATCTCGATAAACCGACTCTGATTCCTTCTATCAGACTATCCTTACTCATTACTCATTTGTATTTCTACTTCCTTCTTACGCTCATTTTCATCATCCTTACTCATCCTTTTCATTTACTTCTCATATCTTTATTCCGAAAATTTGTTTTTCATTTCCACGCATTTTTTCTTTACTTTTTTCAAATGGGAACCCCCTCCGGGGGTCCCTGGAATCCATCTCCGAATCCAACTCCAATTCCGACTTCCGACTCTCCAAACTTCTACGAATATACCCTAATACCTTACTTCCATAAGTTTCAATCATTATCTTACTGATTTTTAGTGACCTTAAAAGTAGTTATTTTCAACTCAACAATTTACAGAATAAGAGTACTAAGTTTTACGTATATCTAATTTAATGGAGTTACGCTTAGTTAGTTATGTGTGTATTCTCAGGGTGATTTAGGTATAATTGCAATACTGAATAGCCAATAACATTAAACTGCTGTTATATGAGATAAAAGGAAAATTTACTCTCTTATTATATACAAGATGTTATTCGTAAATCGATTTTTAATTAACATTGAGCGAATAATATAAATCTGTTATACAGGTCGAGACTCCTCAACACTCTAATAATTTGATTTATCATTCTATAATATAAATCAGCCATCATAGCATTAGATAGATTTTAACTAACAAATAAAAATTGTTCTCTTATGTAGTTCATGTGAGTAAGTAAAAAGCTTCTCATTTTTAGTACATTTTAAAAAGTTGTAGCTAGGGGATTTATTACATGTGTTAAAAAATGAAAGTGTATAAACAAGCCAAGTAAGTCAAAATAGAACATAACGTCAGGCAGATAGGAGCTTGGTACGTTTCCGTATTAAATATGAAAAACAAGGAAAACAAACTTCAATATTTCTTATCTTTGAAAGCAAAATGTGCACAGAAAGCTTTATAGCTGAGAGTCTCTTACAATGATTCAATGTATTGAAAACTTTATCATGTAATCTATTGTTCTTTTAAGAATAAATTATCGTATTAAGACATTAATAATTAAATGTTATTAGTATTTTAAACACTAGAGCTTTCTATTTTTTCTATATTATTCGCTATTAAATTTCTTATTTAGTTTAATAAAAAATATTTGCTAATATTAGTTGTTGATATATAATAATATATGTCTTCTTCAAAATGATATATTAGTATTTTTGAATTTATTATTTATTGCCAAAAACATTTAATTTGTATAGAAGTATTAATGGTGAGAAAATTTGCATATAAATGATTTTAAAGTAAAATTAATTTTAAATGTAAGTTTAATTATTTTAAATTGTTACGTTGAGTTTATTAATTCAATAGAATAAAAAGAAATGTTTTACATTAATAATCTCTCAGCTACGTGTATGCTTTCATACCAAAAGACATCTTTATTGATAGTATGTGTTACAAACATGAGTGCGCTGTGATAGTAGAGTGTGAGTCGAAAGTAGTGTGTGTTGAATAGGGATGTCTCGAAAATTACTTGTGTGAAGTATTAATATATATATGTGTTGAGTTGTGTAGTTAGGGTGTCATATATGTGCTATGTAAGTGTATTAGGGTGTTGTGGTGTGTGATGTGATTTGTTAAAATATAATAAATACAATAATCTGAAAAAAATTAAAAATCACTGATTATTTATAATAAAAATAATAAAATAAATAAATAAAATAATTCAAAAATAGACAGTGTCTGTGCACATGTTTGAAATACAGGTGTTGATTTAACCCTCCCAAAATATAAAGTAATAAAAAAATTCAAATAAATAATTAATAAAAATAATATAAAATAAGGTATATTAAATAACAAAATATAAATTCATTAAAATTGAGTTAAATATAATTAAATTAAGTTATGTAAGTTAAAGCAGTAAATCATATAGGTTTAAAAGCTAAGGTTTAAAAACATATGATAGGTAAATGACAGTTAAAGCCAGTTAAAAATCATAAGAAAGTACCTTAACTAAAACCCCTTATTTTTGCCAACATGACTAACACGCTCTATCTATGATTTACTTGATTATTACTGCCTTATAAGTGAATTGTAATGTTAATAAATATATATGGTTATAAGCTCAGTTAATAACATCTGAATGAGTATGGTATCAGGATAAATGCAGATAAATACAAAAAGCGATTACATATAATCCCTTTGTTACTAAGGTTAAACACCTCTATATGATATTTACTTATATTTACTCTGTCTTATAGGGTTTGTAAAGTTAATATGTTTTAATAAAAATTATTTCGTATTATTTTGACTATAAGTTAAATTGATATATATATATTTCAGTCACTCAGTGTTTTATCTTTATTACATAAATTTTTTAAATAAATTTATAAAATTATAATAATGTATTAAAGATATAAAAATATAAAAGATAAAAAATAAATAATAATGTTAATTATAAGATATTAATATTAGTAATAAGTTAAAGCAGTAAAATCAGTGCAAATAGTGACAGTAAATAATACAAAATGCCTTACTTATTCCCTTCTGTATGCGGGATTTGAGTTATTGATTTTAACTGTTATTTACAGCTTTATAAGTGAGGTTGTAATGTTAAAATGTTATTTTAATTAAAAAAAGAGTCTATTTAATAGATTGAAGTATAAAAATATGATTAATGTGACTTCATTATATTTATAATTTAATATAACAAAATTTATTTGAATAGATTTATGCCATATTATTATCAACTAAACTGATGAACATTTATTGTGCTCAAAAGAAATAATTAGAGTCTCTGTTAATTGATCAGTTTACTCGTGTAAATTTTTAGACAACAGCGAAAATGTTTTTAATAAAAAATGCTAAGTATGAAATAATAAAAGAAGTGACGCCATAGCTAATTACTGCATGATTTTGTCATTCCGGCACAATTAATATTTTAGAAGAGTTTACAATATATAGCAGGTTTTAATATAATTTCAAAATCCTTCGTGTTTTCAACCAAAAATAATGCATACCCTCTTACTGGCTTTTCTCTTTCGGTCTCTCGGCGGCTCGGTGGATCGTCAGTGTAAATATGCGCGAGACTGCGGGCGCACGCAGGAGCGGTGCTCAATTGATCGCGAGAAATATTGAGCGCACTTTGCGGGCGCACGCGGGCAGAAGCGGAGATACAGTAGATGCCTTTCGTGCGGAGGTGCACGCTCGCCCTGCTGTTGGTCCTTAGTCTGTTATGACTTATTTACTTAGGAGGGAGAGTGAGCGAATATATAAATTCTAAACTCTGTTCTGTTGAAGATAGGTACGGTATTAGTAAGTCAGGATCTAGAATAGAGTAGCTCGTATTAATGAAATAAAAATGCAATACAAAGTATGATTCTATCATAAATGATGAACCATTCAATAAGCTTAGTATATATAGTATCATAAGTTGATATATAATAAGGCAATACAAAATGAGTCTCAATTCAAATTTAAGGAATCAAAATATCGAGTGTTGAGAGGTTAAGATTTATAAGTATATTACTAGAGTGTAAATGGTAGTGTAAGTTATATATATGGCTAATATTGTATAAGTGTCATGGCAGAGTGATATATGTGTAAGTGCTTATAAGTTAAGTGTCATAGTGTAGTAAGATTAATGAGTTAATAATATATATATATATATAAAAATATTATTATATATTGATCTATATGGATGTGTGTATGATAGTATTGTATGAAGTGTCTTATGGTGACCTAATTATCTGTTCATCTTACAACATACGGAATACCTAAGTATTATATAAAGTTGTTATAATGGGTTCACAATACGCTAAAGATAATCACCGCGATATTATTAATCTGATAATCAAAGATGTTGTTGTTATATAAGTTATGTGTGTTAGATTGATTGTGCTCTCTTAGTTGAGCGCGATCGTGTTAGTGGAATGTGTGGTGTGAAGAGAAGGTGTGATGATATATATATATGTGTGATAGAGTATCAGGTATAAGTTGAAGGTATGTAATCTGGGATGTGAGTAAGGGATATTAGTTAGTTATAGTATCTATATGATATGTGTGTATAGTATGCGAATAAAATGAACGTGATTTTAGTGTAGTATTAAATAATTATATATTAATATATATATATATTAATATATTTATAATATTATATATATAATATATAAATTTTGTCCTTCATTTTGTCATTTTAGGATCATAGACATCAAAATATATATAGAGTAGCAATGACTGTATGAGATATATGATAGCTTTATTCAGTAATAATATAATATATAATAAATAATAAGTTATAATTAAATTAATAATAATATATAATTAATAATAATATTATAAATATATAATAATTATAATGAATTACATAATAATAATAATAATATTAAATTAAGTAAAATAATAAATAAATATATAATAATAAATAATATATATAGTAATAAATAATGGAGGATATATAATAAACTAAATCTTGAAAACTATTTCTAATAATCTAATTTATACCAAATATATATAAAACTAGTTAATTTACATGATAGAATTATTCTAAAGCAAACAAACTTTTGGTAAATTTAGAATTGTTTTCTTTGTTAATAAATTTATATTTCCTGGTATTTGTGTTACTTTAATTTATCGAATGCAAGGCGACAAGGAAGACTTATTACTAATCAAATATAGAGTAGTTAAGTAGTCGGAGTAGTGAAGTAATAGAGAGTTAGGAGTTGAGAAGTCGAGTTAGTCAAAAATATTTCAAAAAGCGAAGTTTAATGATGCTGTAATTTCCATATATATATTATAATATATATTTATAGTATACATTTTATATATATATAAGTAAATAAATATTATATATCACCTAATATATATTAATGTATATATAATATAATATTATTATAATAATTACATATATTGTATATATTAAGATGTAAATAATAAATAAATAATATATTATTAATATATATATATTTACTTTAATATATATATATAATATATAAATATTTATATAATATTATATATTAATTATATATTATAGTATATATTATATATTAATATATAATATATAATGTATATTATATTTTAATAATAATATTATATTTATATATTAACTTATTTAGTTATTATTTATTTAAATATATATAATATAAATAGGTTAAATAAATAAGTGTAATAAATTCGTTATATATAATATTATATAAATTGAAAATAAATAATTAAAAAATACATTTAATGTATATATTAAGATTGTAAAGAAGTCTAATTTATATTACTATATATTTATATTAATAATGAGGGGCCTCTATAAGCTGTTTATAGTGAAAAAATAAGTATCTATAATACATCATCTATAGTAGGAAGCTAATACTACTTAGAGTATAATACTATTGTAATATACACTCAATCTGAATTCCTCATTAACCTATATTTAAACCTATTATATTATTATTATTATTTAAATGGAGGTATATAATTAGGTACTGAGAGCTGTTAAATAGTGGACCCCTAAACCCTACCTCCACTTCACATACCAAATTTAGGACTTATATTAGGTAGTCAGGAGTGATGGGGCGTATAGTATATATTTTACTCTTAGAGCTCAGTGTGAAGAGGCTAGTAATGAAGGGGCGTTGAACAAATTTCCAAATTTAAGTGAGGCAAAGATAATTACAATCTACAGTTAGTGCAATAATATTTCATATTTATGGTGAACTTGCTAATTGGCAATCTATACTTGACACTCATTAGTATGCATCTTACATTATGGACTCAACGAACAATGCACCTTGACACTACATACTCTGTAGCTCAATACATCTAACTTATGATATAATATAACTACATATATGAATACATACATAATATAGAACACTTCTTAAGTAATATCTTCACTTACGTGTAGATATTGTAAACATCTCAATATATTATCATAACATTCAAATTCAAATATACTGAACCATCAATAATATTACTGATGATCTATATCTCTTAGAATGATTTTGCTAAATTATTTTCAATCAATTGTTATGTTAGCTCTGATTCAATTAACTGTAATGAATAAACGCGGAGGTCGAGAGAGTATTTCTTACCACTAAACTTCACAATTAATGACATAAAGTTCTCAATCTCATATTAGTTTATGAGACATATATAATATCATAAAGATATATGATTTCATCTGCCGAGCAGTGCAAAAATGCATAGCCATCTTTCATTCAATTTCGACTCGTCATAGATATCAAACATGACATTTATTTTGATTTTGCAATTATTTTGATTTTTTTTAAGCAATCCACAAAAGTTGATGGCATCAATAGCATGAAAGTTAGGTTTATGACAAAGTCCAAGATAAATTAAGACAAGTTTTAATTTTTTTTTTCCGCACATCTCTCAATCATCTAGGTAATAAGCCAAATTAAGTGCGTATCAGGTTTTCACATAACTTTTTTTTTTAAGCTTTTTATTTTATTTTATTTTTATTTATTATTTATTTATTATTATTTTTTTTTACATGTTATCACCACTTACCGGTTTTGTCGCTCCTAGAATAATATATATAGATATAATATATATATTATATATATATATATATATTTATATATATATTATATATTATATAAATATAATATATAATTAATTATATATATATATATATATGTGTTTAGTATACGAAATAAATATATTATATATTATATATCGTATTTTCCTAATTCTGAAAATAATTATATATACCATATAATATAATAATATATATATTAAACTCTATACAGAAAGCCATATATATATATAATAATATATAATATATATATATATTATATATATATATATTATAATATAAGTTATATTATATATATATATATAATAATATATAGTGTCAGCGTTTAGATTAGGGCCCCCTTCATACTCAAATTAAAATAATCGAAAACGACTTTAAAAATCTGAAACATTTTTGGAATTCATTGATCATTTTATTGCACAATAAAGTGTGTGATATGTAAAAGAAGAGGATTAAGATCAATATGACAGTGACGATACGAAATCAAACAAAAAATAAATAAAATAGTAAAGTATGATTTTTTAGATAATATATGTAACGACCGAGCTTTAATTTATCTTGCGTTTAAAATTCCCCCAAAATTCCCCATAAAGTTCCCCATAAATTATTAGGCTTATGCACTGAACATATCTTTGATAATAATTAGAATTGTGCATATTGAGGATAGTGATGTAAAAAATTTTATTATTTATTAATTTATTAACGTCAAGACAAATGCACACAAGGTGTAAATCTTATCGGGGTGCTATCCGCCCCCGTATTACCCCCGATCGTAGACTTCTGAAGCGGGAAGTAAAGAAGTGAGGTAGTACTGGCCCTTGTGAGAGTTTGAGTAATGGTGAAATAATTTTAAAAATATAAAACCTTTTTTTTAGTAATAAACCAAAAAAAATAATTTAAAGTTTATCCTTAAAATATTTGAAAAGAGATTAAAAGAATACAAATTTATATTTTTTATGTATATTAGTTAACAATGTGAGTGATTAAATTATACGGGTGAGTCTCCTCGATACACTAGGCATATCTTAGGTTTTTAGGAATTATTTATTAAGTTAATAATATTAAATATAAAATAAATTTTTTTTTTGTTTCCTGCATTAAAATGTTCCACTGAATTCAAAAATGTATTCAGTTTTTATGTAAGCTATCGTCAGAATTTTTTATATTGATTAAAAAACAGGGGCCCTTAATCTGAACGCTGGCCTATATATAGATTACCCCATTCAGAAACAATTATTATATTATAGTGAATGTTGTAAAATAAGGTAGGTATACTGAGTTATATATATATATGTCATACATACAAATACATTTCTATTCTTATACTGCATAACACGCTATATATATATATATAGGGATATATAAATATAATATATAGTTATATTTAGACAGATCCATACAGGTTACATACAATTGACATTATACTATTCTCATACCTTGATTCGTGCTATAGTTACCAATGAAGAAAGCATAAAGCCTGATAATTAGATAATATCCCAAGGACGTCTCCAGCACAAATATCTTAACATAATGTTTAAATTTAAACTTAAATAATTAGACTTTAGTACAGCTCTAAAATAACTTTTATAAGTTAATAACCAAAGTCCCAAATTATTTCCCCCTTACGCTTTACAGTCATATCATTATTATTCAAGTTTTTTTTACCCTAATTATTTATAGTTGTACAGTTTTGCATGGTGAAGTAAAAACTATACGTCAAGAGTTGATGTTTTTTCTAATATTATACAAGAATACATGGAGTTGATGGCGATGGAATCAAAAGATAATATACTCAATCCATTTACTTAATATGAACCCATACTCGACCTTGTACCAAAACTGTATATTTAAGTGTAATTATTTATGCATGTATAGCCGTCCTCCCTCTATACAATGCTCTCTTTTAGAGAATAATTTCAATCGTTTTATTCTTTTGACCAAAATATACTATTACTGCTCTCTCACTCTCTCTCAACCATACTCTCGCCAATATATAGTTAGCCAAACCGAATCTCAAAAACCGGAGAACATTGTTCGTAAATGTGGGGCCTAAAACATCATAAACAAATAAGCAATGCAAGCATTATCATGTTTTTAAGAAAAGATGCATAATATCTTAATCACCTCCAAGCAAAGCCGGAAAAAACAACCTAGGATCCTCTTTTTATATTTAACAATTCATGTTATTTAAAATCTTTATTTTTTACACACAAACAACTCGTCTTAACGTAAATTCGAAAAAACAAAACCAAGCACCTCTGCTCTCTATAATTACATCTCTTCATCGTGCTCTCTCTCTCTCTCTCTCTCTTCTCTCTTCTCTCTCTCTCTCCTCTCTTCTTCTCTCTGCTGCGTCTCTCTCTCTCTTTTTCTCATATATTAACTTAATCCTTTTGCGATCTATTTCTAATTTGTTATCGTATCTATCTATCTATCTATCTAGGTCTATATACTATCCGTACCTCTATTCTATACTAATCCTCTCGAAGGTTGCTTATTTGCATATAATACTCTCTCTCTCTATCTATTAATTTTTCACTTAATCAACATTCACTTCTCTCAGAGTGAATTTAACTGTATGCTCTCGAAAAGCACTGAACTCTCATTCGTAATCGGTCTCAAGAAATATTAGAGAGGGGTATGCTTACATCTCAAATATATAATATAGATTATGAGTGATAGAATTAAAATTAATTATATATAAAATTTACCTAAAATATCACTGAATAAATTTTAATGTGGTGGATATAACACATCCTTCCCTTGAAAAGTTTCATTTGGTATAACTTTGTATTCAATTGGGGTTGTGAGAAGAGTATTCTAAAAATATTAAAAGATGAAAAGTTATGCTCCCAAATAATTATATTAATGTTAGGTTATGAATGTCTCAAAACCATTATATCTCTAGAATGGATTTCTTCATAATATATATCTGATAAGTTTATTCATAGGAATTAATTCGTAAAGCAAGTCCACCTCTCAGCATACACAAACACAGCAAATTTTAGTTATATATATATATAGATAATATATATATATATATAGGTGGGGTAGCACGCATACTCACAGCGATGAATAAGTATACAGTTTATATTGCTCTATAATTACTAGATCTTCCCTACTCTAAAATTGTTTTAGATAATGCAAAGCCGTTAAGAGATCCTCTATCTAAGATATATCATGCTTTACCTTTAACTACTAATTGAGACTTTTATAGTACGTCATGAAAACTTTAAAATAGTTCATAATAATGGAGTTATAAGTTATATGCAATAACTGTTTCAAATCCTAAATTCCTATTATTATATGTTAATTATAATTATTAATATATATATATATATATAATTATTATATATATATATATATATATATATAATATATATATAATATATATATATATTATATCATATAATATAGTATTATTATATATATATATATATAGATATTTAATATTAATATATTAGAGGGCAATAGTTTTTATTAAACAACATGTGGCAGTATGCTTCTATATAACCATTTCGAAACATTACGATATATATTAAAATAAATATATATTATGTTTTATTTACATGTTGCAGCTAAGTTCTAGACATTTACCATATATATAATATATTATATATATATAATTAATATATTAATAATATGTATTATATATATATATATCTAATTAATTATATTATATATATTAATATATATATATATAATAATAATATTATATTTATAATTATATTATATATATCATATATATAATATTAATAGTATATTAATATATATATATTAATATATATATATATATAATATATATTAATAGATATATTATTAATATAATTTATATAGTTATATTTATATTAATATATTAATTATATATTATTAATAATTAATATATAATTATTTTAATAATTTATAATTATATTTTAATAATATAACTTAATATATTATTATATATATATAATAATTTATTTATAATATATATATATATAAATATTATATTATATATATAATAATATATATATATATTAATATAGATAGAGTAAGGCAGAGATATATATAGTAGAGATACAAGAGAGAGAGGATGAGAGAGAGAATTACTAAGGATGAACAATTTAATTGGAAAAGGATACAATGATGCAGATTTTACGTTTAGTTTTTTTTATTTTTTAATCCAAGCTCTAAACTTCTAGTGACTCATTAACAAATATATGTGCGGATTGAAGATAATACAACTTAACTATTACCCTATCAATATATTTTTGAATATAACAAATGATAAAATTTTATTTCCCATATTTATAAGAATAAAATACTATAAAATACTTTAGATTATAACCTGTAAAAAGGTATTGGAAAAAATTTAGGGAATGACAGATTAGTAGTATAGTGAGGAAGTTCAGGAGATTATAATTTACCAATCTCAAGTAGTCAGTAATTGCCTAAAAACCCTACCAAAAAATCATCACCATAATAAAAAACACCCCCCCCCAAAAAAAATGCCACTCCCCCTAAAAAAAAAAATATACTACATATAAAAAAAAATAAATAAAATAAAATAAAATTAGCCTGTTAAATTATTGAATTGTCAAGAGGGAGATCTTATTTATTTAAAAGCTGCACTTGAAGTTTCTAAAAACAAAGTGTGAGAAATGTAAAGAGTCCTGACATACATGTATAAAACTCATAACACTGTATTGTTACTCTTTATAAACTCATTACTAAATTTTATTATTCTAAACTGTTAAAATAAAATAAATTAAAAAAATTATTCTGTGTATTACTCCACTTCAAGCATAACGAAGGTCTTAAAAAACTTGTATATAGAAAATTAATTAATAATAAATATTTAAGCAAATTCCAGTTTTTCAAATTTAGAATGATAAAAACCATTGACAATCTTAATATCCAAAAAGTTTATAATATTATTTTAAATAAAACAGAATGGTAAAATGTGAAGATGAGACAAATAGCCCATATTTGAGGTTCATAGATAACTTAGATAACAGTCCAATCTTTATTGCATGAAGATATATATCATTTACTCTCTCTATAAAAATATTAACCTCTACCAGGTCAATAGTCTGAGTATTATATATACGTATAGTTTCTCTAAATATTAACCTTGTAGAAGTGAATTATTATCTGATAATCAACATAAAACCTGTATATATATATATATATATTAAATATAATGAAATATTAAGTTTAGGTTTAGTGTCTCTATGTGTCTCTCTGGTATATTTATTTTATCTATATTATTATATACTTACTTTATAAGTTATATATATATAAAATAAGTATCTAATCTAGTCTATAAGTGAGTAGTGATGTGAGAGTCAAGTTAATAAAATTTTCATAACTCCGACTCATCCTGATCCGTCATTACCACTACCTTACTTCTAATATATATATTAACCGGTATCGCGAGACTCCTATAACTCCTGAGAACTCCGACTCCACCTAATTTTCATGTGCCGACTCCTACACTTAACGTACTTGCCGACTTTCCTCAATCTCTCTTCAAAAAACTACTCGATACTCATCCACGACTCCGACTCCAGAGCTTCAACGACTCCACATATCACTAAGTATTTCTAACTATATAGTACTATATAAGTATCATACAAATATATATAATTATATATACTTATAATTATATATTATATTATTATAATATTATATATGTATATTAATATCATGTATCTATGCTATGCTAGTTGTGAAATAAAACGTTTATTTACTATATGTTTAGTTTTGGGGTTTATTATATTATATTTTTGACTGTAAATTTATCTATAATAAGTATTCTTATACAGTCATGTGCCCAATAATGTATATTTTGATGATTCTCAAATTCACTAACATTTTAGTCTTATTTTAATGTATATAAGTACATCTTATCAATAATAAATAAAACAAAAAAATTGATTAACTTTTATTTTGATGATGTGTTTTTAAAGGTGTTGACAGAGAGTCGGTAAAATCTGTATTTTCTGTGTCTGTTAATCTCGTCATTTTTTTAAAAGCTGCATTGACTAGACGAACTTTTTATTCTTTTAACTTAAAAAAATGAAGATATCTTGTTTAAGTTATAAAGAATTCTTAGAAATTTTAAATAATTTAAATTTATGTAGAAATAACATGTTTAGTCCATATTATAATATTTTTACTTTTTTTTGATAAGTTAGGTTAAGTGTAAACTTACATTTTAAAATAAGGCTAAATTTTAATTAAGTTACCCACTTATCAAATATTTCATTTTTTTAACACAATCATAGTACCTTGTATCATTTCAAATTATCTCTAATTAGCAAACATATAAATAAACCATAAAAAACATCCTGGGAACATGAAACAGAAATTTATTTTACAATTATCATAACTGTATTTATATATATATTATATTCATTTATAATATATATTAAATATATTAATATTATTAATATATTATATATGATATTATAATATATTAATAGATATATAATATTAATATATTTATATATATTATATATATTGATATATTATATATATTATATTAATATATATAATATTATTATTATTATAATATATATATATATATATTAGTAATATATATATATATTATATATATTATATATAATATATATATTTATATATATAATATATATATTATATATATATATATATATATTATTAATTATTTAATTTATAGAAATAATTGGTATACGTTTGTTATACTACCGTGGTGATACTTGTCATTTGGACTCTTCAGGGGTGGTCGTCTTTATATAGCTCCCCTTCCACATGAACGCCATATATAAATTAATATATATATAATATATATAAATGTTGATAACACAGACAGAATTATATATTTATTAACTTATATTATTAAAAATAATATATAATATTATTAATATTATTAATATTTGCTTTCTGATTTCAATTTTACATTATTTTTTATTAAATTATTTTATAAATAATAAAATAATATTAGTATTAAAAATTAGTGATAAATCTGCAATACATATAAGCCAATATATATATATATATATTAATATATATATTATATAATAATATATATAATAATATAATATATATTATATATATATATATTAATATATTGCTTATTTTATTACGTTAAACATCTAAATATCTTTTTTAATATATTTTTTAAAATTTTGGATGGCTTCATCTAGGCTATATATACCTCACTGCGTTTATACCATTTCTTATAAATTTGTAATATGAATTTATGCTTATAATATGTGTATAATTTTGAGACAATATAGAGACTCAACGCTATTTAAAAATCTTAATTTTGAAGTTTTACACAGTAAATATTTTTAATAAACTATATTTTACTAAGTTTTGAAGAATCAACAAAATTTTAACTAAATGATTTCCTTAAGGTTTAACAATCATAATGTAGTTAGTTAGTTTAGTATGAGATGTCGAATATAATGTCTGTTAGGAAGTTAACATTTGTCTCACTCACTTTGTATCGTAGAGACTATTCTATATTGTCTCTAGTAAGATACATACCCTTCTTTCATACGATATACATTTATAAAAAAATTCATCTGAGAGCTTGTGCAGAAAAATAACTGGTGTACGACTGTTAAGGTATAAGGTGTTATTTTAATACTGCAAAACATTTGCACTTTCTCATACTTTCTACCAATCTGTGGCATATGCCTTACATAGTGTAATTTCCAATACCTTTTATGCCGTGTGGTCGACAGTTATTTGCCCTCTAATCATTCTTATATAATAAAATATTTTTCATAAATTAAATACATTTCTTGTCCATATTCCTTGATTCTTTATACCAACTATATATTATTCTATCTCTTGTAATTATATATTAAAGTTTTCGTTTAATTGATGAATAAATATGGATATGTGAGAAAAAAAAAGTCATCAATACTGAGCATAAAATCTCATTGTACCTTTTAGCCAAATAACATTTCACCCATTAAATAGTATGATTCCTCTCTCTCCTCCTCTCCTCTCATCTCTCTTCACTCTCTATCTCTTAATATTAATATAAAATTATATATTAATATATATATAATAATATTAATATATATATCTATAATTTAAATAATTATATAAATATATATATATATATATATTTATAATATAAATATAAAATATACATATATATATAATTATATATATAATTATATACATATATATAAATATATATATATATATATATATATATTATTAATTTATTATATATATATATATTAATATATATATTATATATATATATATATTATATTATATAATTATATATATATATTTTAATATATATTATGGTATTATATATTATATAATATATATATATATATATATTATATATATATATATATATATTATATATGGTTAAATTTTAGTTAGGAAAAATATCAGTAAATTAGTACAGAAAAAAAATACATATATCATAAATAATTTTTTTATATAAGTAAGTGAACTATGTTCGGAAAATGGTTAATCGAGAAGACTTTAGACCATAGTGATCAATGCTCGTGTAATAAAACATTCCTATATATTTATTATATTAATTATTTTATGGGCAAAAGTAACAATCAATTATGAATAAAATGATAAATTCATATTATTTATGGATATATTTATAAAATAATAATTATTTATACTTAATTAAAAATGATTATTTATAAAATGAATAATGTAATTAATATCATATTATTTATATATATTAAGTATTAAAATTATTTTATTATAATTACTCACTTAGAGTATTAGAAATATTATTTATTCATAATATCTGATTTATTAGTAATCCTAGGATAGGGGATTAAAAATATTTATTTTATTATTCACGTGTATTTTTTTTTTATAATAAAGAATACCCCAAGGATTTGTTGGCTGATAATTGCTTCTAATAGTTAATTATTTAATATATATTTAAAAAATTAATATTATTTATATTATTATATTATTATATAAATTATATATATATATATATATTATATATATTAATATATCTATATATAATTAATATATATTATATATATATATTAATATTTATATATTATAATTATATATATATATTATATTATATAATAATGATATATATATATATATATATATATATACTTCTATATATTTATTGGCTGATGTTGTTATGTTATATATATATATATATATATATGTGTATGTGTGAAGTGTATAGTTAGGTGACTCTGCCTTCTGACGAAATTTAGGTCCGTTTCTATGTGAATATCTTTATAGAAAAATTGCGTCTCTCGAGTGCAATACTCAAGTAGAGAAAACTCCCGATTGCTACCTTAACATAAAAACATTGCTAACTGATTTGCTGGTACACATGGCTACTGAATGTTTCTACCTCATTATAAAATGGAGATATATATGATATATATAAACAAATTGATACAAATGTTCGTATAATCAATTGAAAACTTTCAAAATTATATAGTAATTAAAGGGATAATCTGGATTTTCTGGAAAGTTGTAAATATACTTATTTTAATATGATAGATATATAAATATAATATATATTATATTATATATATAATAACTTTTCTGTAGATATGTAATATTATACTTATATTTATAATGTTAATTTAATTACTAGTATATATTTTTAAAAGGTGTTTTTCAAATATGTATTTTTAATTTCGATTGAGGAGAATGAATGTTATGATATATAGAGTTGGAAAAATTAATAAGATAGATAGAGTAGATATTATAATTATATATATATATGGATTTAGAATAGATAGAATAGGAGAAGTATAGGATATGATAGATAGATAGATAGTAATAAGATATGGGGATTATGATAGATAGATAGATAGATAGATAGTAATTAAATATATGTAAGGAGAGATAGAGAGAGAGTAGTAATAGAAGAAGATGAAGAGAGAAATAGAGAGGATTATAGTAATTAATATATATAATAGATATGAGATAAAATTAATCTCAAAAACTACAAAAGCTACAGCGAAATGAATACGAAGAGATTTTTGATCCTATCGCTATGAAAATAGTATTGGATAGGAGAGAAGTGAGGTTAAAAAAAAATTAAAAAGAATAAAAAAATTATTGTTAATAATTATGTAATATGATATAGAAGGCCTATTAGAGGACCTGTTATATTTGATGCAGTCTTTTTAGAAGATCGTGAGTGATGAATTGTGTCTCTGTTTTGGTTTTTATCTCGAGAAGATTACAAGTTACCTCAAGACAGAGGTGTTTTGTGAGTACGTTGACCCACTAAAGATTTTAAAATAACGATTGATCTCTATGAGAATCAGTTAAAAAGAGTGCATCTTCGCGAAGGTCTCTTCTTTCCGCCTGTATATACGTCTTTACAGGGTATAGATAAAAAATTTCGCCACTTTCCTGGGTGTAGCGAGTGTCTCCGGAACCCCCGCTCTTATAGCGATTATTGTTTGCTGGATTGTGTAGCGTGTAGAGTCGGCTCTACCTGTCATCACACAGTTCACTTGATTCTGAGTTTTGAGTAGGATATATAAACATACTCACTCGCGCCCATATAGTTCACCTTGTGCTCTGGCTGCACGAGACGCGCTTTTACAATGAATCTTTTTGTCTCCACGATTCATCCTTTTCAATTCTACAGTGTCAAGGCAAACATACTCTTTTTTTTTTTTTTAACATTTTCCTATGTTGAAATTTTACGAGGATTCCAAAAAATGATTCGGTTTTTACGCAGGTGTAGGCTATTGTAGTTGTTATTCGAATGCATATAATAATATAATAAAATATTATTAACATTTTAGTATATGAGCTATAGCTTACGTCTTTGCTATATATTTATCCATATATATATATATTATATAGGTATAGTTATTGATATTTGTATTAGGTGAATATTGTATTATATTATAAATAAAACTAACTAATTTGTCCTACGGAAATTTAAATATAGATTAAATATAAATATATATATTACTCATTAAATATAATATTAAACTTAATTAAAATATTAATATATATATATACTAGTGAGTTATTAGTTAGAAATATAAAACTTGAATTATAAATAAATGTTCTTAAGTGTTAACGCGAATATTAAGGAAATAATTTGGGACCTTTGTTATTAAAACTTATTATAAAAGTGTTAATATGAGCTGTACTAAAGTAACTAATGGTATATAAGATAAATAATATAAATTAAAAAGCATATATGTTAAGATATTATTTGTGCCGAAATCTATATATATTAATATATATTATTAAATATTAATATATATTATATATTAATATTAATATATATTAATATATTTATATTAATATTATATATATATTATATATATTATAATATATATTATAATATATATATAGATATAATATATATATATATATATATATATATATATATATATTAATTATACATAATTTTCTGGACCAGCATTAGGACCAGCATTCCCTACCTCAAATTGATTCCGTTTTAACTTGATAGACCATAATAATAGTTTTTTATTAGAGATACATATTGACGGCATAATCCAGACGCTGCCATTATATATATAATAATATATATATTATAATTATATAATTTATATATATATATATATATATATTAATTAATTATATAATATATATATATTTATTTATAGGCCCATGTGCTCCATTTATTAATGGAGAGAAAGGTATTACTTGATTGTTATCTTGGTATAAATAGAAAAACTGAAACATAAACAGTAGAATGCATATATATATATTTAATGCATGAGTTAAACAAAAAATAAAAATAAATTATTTATTTAATAATATTATATATATACTTTATTAATAAATAATTCCTCTAAATACTAAAAGGATATACTCATCTTTAACGTTGAGATAACCTTAATTACACAGATTACCCATAAATAAATAAATATTTATTTTCTAATAATATCTCTTTCCAATATTTTAAAGGATTACTTTAAATTTTATTTATTTTTTTATCGAGCTTTTATGTATCTCTCCAAGAAAAAGGTTTTATATTTTATATATAATAAAATTTATATATTACTAACCTCAGACAAGAGTAATCATCGAGATAAGTTAATTCATGAGAGTGATAAAATAATAATAATAATAGATGATTATGAGTAGTGGGATTATCGAGATAAAGTGAGCATCTGATTAGAATAATATTACCTTGTGATTGACTCATATATGCTATTATGACTCAAGTTAAATATAATAATCTAATTAGAATAATATATATGTTTCTATCGATATAGCTTCATACATTCATTGTGCACGAGAAGTCGATAATTTTCAAATGTATTTGATTCGAAGTGCAAGTGCCTCGGAAAAATAAATAATCTCAGTGGAGTTGGTATATTTTCACAGATTTGGTGAACTTACGGACACTATTATGAGCTTTGGAGTGTAGTGTCACAGCGAAGAAAGAAAAAATGATAGTGCGTGGACGTGATAGCTCAAAAACCTAGACGTTTTTATCTGTAATTTAAATTATATTTTAACTTTACATTATTTATGTTTTCTGCTTATCTGTGACACTTCTTACTTTTGATACAAATATTATTTATGACTTCATAATCATTATCCAATGTCAAAATAAATTTTCACTGATTATCTCAAAGTGGTGTAAATGAGTATTTATACTCGGGTTATAATGTCTCTTATGTTGCTTCTCATTATCATTTATTGTGAGATGACACTGGTGCCTTTACGTTAATCTAATACTAGATTAGACTGTAAAATTAATAATATATATATTTAATTTCAGAATAGCAAGATAGTCATTCAGATGAATTTAGTTGCAGATTAGCACGGAAGAACGACAGAGACATATTATGTGGCTTTTCAGGCTTGTGTATTGCTCAGAGTCCTTATATATATTACAATTTTTGCGATGTTATGACTTTTTCCCTAGATTACGCCAGTCATTTGGGTTTTCTTTATGCTTCATTACAAGGCATTCCCAGTCTATGCTGTGTTTCATCAAAAACGGTGCCGAGTCCCTAATGTACTAATGTAGGCCATACTATCCCTAAAGTGGTGTTATCCCACCTGTTTTTTTATATATAGGGGCCTTAAAAACTATACGACAAAAAAATAGTATATTATATATATAATATATATATATATATATATATATATATATATATATATATATATATATATATATATATATATGGCAAAAGTCTAGTTTTTGATAACTTTTTGGAACTCAGTGTATGGGAGTCGCCTCGCCTCGTTCAAGGTCATTCAAAGTCATCTGAGTCACGCTTCTATTTATCTATTTACAAGTAATATATATATATTATTATATTATATTATATATCATATATAATATATATAATATATTATTATTAGCAAAAGTCCAAATTCTGATCACTTTTGCGAACTCAGTATATGTAAGTCGTCTTGCCACGCTCAAGGTCGTTCAACATCAACTGAGTCATGTCTATTTGCAAGGATATATATATTATATATTTGTATATAATATATATATTAAATTATATATATATATATGATTTATATTACTATATTAATATATATTTATATATGATACTATATCTATGATATATATATAGTACACATTGGGGGAAAATTGTTGTTGGCTTTTTTTTTTAAAGAATCAAAGAAATCGACATTGACAGTGACATCTATATTAATAGGTTTATTCTCTAAATATTAAACCTTCCCTTAATTGTTAAAGAATAATTGATTAAGAATGTGTTGGGATAATAGTGGTGCCATTCACAACTTAACTTCACATAATATTTATTTAAACTATAAATAAACATGGACATTAGCAAAATGATATTAAAAACTTCTTTTAAAAATAAAAAAAAAAAAAAATTTTTTTCGCTCTTTATAGACGCGGTAGTTCTTACAGTTTGTTATTTAGATTCATCGTTATTCTAGAAAGTTTCTTATACTTTTAAAAAAATGTTAGAAATTAGATTACAAAATGTCCTTCAATAGAATTTTACTTTTTTTAGAAAATGTGAGTTTTTTTTTAACTTCGTTATAAATGAAAATTGTTGGATGGATATTTGATTATTTTTACCCAGAGGGTTGTCACCCCCGATTTTGATGAAAATCACAGGATATACTAAAAAAAAATAATGAAGGATAGTGAAAACAAAAATGGATCGCACTCCTTAGGAAAAAAAGTTACAGCCTCTCAAAGTTGTAAAAAACCCCTGATTTGTTATAAAAAAAAAACCTAGAAATTTTTCTTATTTGAAATCACAGGATATTAACCTTCTAAAAATAATAATGAAGATAGTGAAAAAAAATCGGCAGTCTCTTTAGAAAAAATAGTGCTTTGAAAGTTTTAAAAGTTTTTCCAGACTCTGTATAATAAAAAATTTAGTGAGGCCTCGTGTCGTTTTAGGCCTCCTAGTTCGGGTTTATGATAAGATTTGTTTATCATCTACATAATTTCTCTGTGTCATAACCTTAACAAACTTATCATAACCTGACTTTAGAGGGCCTGAAATGGACCTAACCTGGATGGATCAATAGTGAAAAGTCTATGGGATTTTAAATTTTTGAGAGGCTGTAACTTTTTCCTAAAGAGAGCGGCGATTTTCGTTTTCACGTATTCTTCCATATTATTTTTTAGAATAGCTATTCCTGTGATTTCATAATCGGGGGGTGACAAACCTCTGGGTAACAATTACCTGGATTTCAATTATTATTTTTCAGTGGATACACTCGGTATGTTAGCTTTAACTGGCGAAAGTAATTTTTGGATCCAAGACAGTTTGTTGCAAATCACGGGCCTTAACTTGTGCCGTTCACCCGCCGACACTATTGATTGGAGGCGGTGACTCGGACCCACCACTTGTTTTTCATATTTTCAATATTATTATTGACATTCTTTCTATTACATATAATTAATTCAAATTTAATAAAAAGTTACTGATATTAAGTGAGAAATTTAAAAAAAATTGAGATTTTAATAAAATAAAACGAATTCAAATCAGTTCAAAATTTTTGAGCGGTTGTGTCTATCACTCTATTGTTTTATTCTTTGTTATTTTCATTATTGACATTTTATTACTTATTACGAATTTTAATGATAAATAATTATTATTTTATTTAAGTAAAACAATCTAAAATTATAAATTGTGAATTTATACGTTAAAAGAGGAATTTAACAGATGGTTCCGACTTCACCCATATCAATGGTTCCGGTCAACCCGTCCACAGGTCGGGGTGACTAAGCGTTATTCAAAATTTATTAAAACTTTATTATTAGAATTGACATTTATATTTTTGATGTGCTTATGACCGACTATAGTGCCTTGATTTTCAAAAAAAAAAATTTCCAAAAAGTGCATTAGGGGAGAGTCGGTGTGGTAGTGCAAAGGCCTCAAATGTTCCGAGCACACCCCGGCCCGACGCTACATTTTATTTTACATTTTCATAAAAACATAAAATAGGCTAACAAATTTTAAATGGCTTAAATTTCCTGTTTTTTTTTTATGGATATCTCTATCGATGTTTTTTTTCTTTTTTCTGATTTTTTATATATCTATTGCATTAGATTATCAACGATTTGATTGTGTAGAAAAATTTATCGCCTATATATATTTATATATATTTTAATATATATTATATATGTTATATATATATATATATATATTATATAATATAATATTATATATGATTAGGGGTGTACCGGAACCTGAAATTAGCAGTTCCGGCCGAACCGGGATGTACCGGATCCCAAAAAATTCGGCGGAACCGGACACTTTCTTCATGAACTTTCCTTTAACTATAAAGAAATGGTAAAAAAAAATATATTTTTATATAACTTTTAATATTAAAATCTTTTTTGAAGTCGCACATTATTAGTGAAACATATGGAAAATCATCACCAAAGAGAATATCTGGAAGCCAAAAATTTATAGTAAAAGGAGGAGTCTTGTATTTTCTAGAAGTGGAAACCACAAAAAGAGCAATAGATCCAAGCCATGAAGATAAGTGAGTTTTGAGAAGAATTTCAAAGAAAAGATTTGGCATATCAAAGACCCCAAATCACAGAAAAAATGAAGTTTATCGCAATGAAGTAACATAACTATTCAGCAGTCCAGAAGAGAAGGAATTTATAGAGATTGATTGCCCATTTTCAACCCAAAATATCTTAACCTAGTAGAAAAAATTTTTTTGTAGAGAGATTGTTACCAACTTCATACAGGAATTCATGATCAGCGTATTCGAAATATCTGAAGACCTGATCAGATATTCATTTACATCACAGATCATATATAGAGGTTAATTAAATAATTCAAACGAGTCACTTATTCTTTAACTGCAACTACTGGGCTTAACCAGCGAGCTTTAGAAAAATGGACTGCTGTACTCAATTGGTAAGTATTCCCAGGTTCTCATCCTGGAATTAAAATCACTATGAGTTTTGAAATTATTGATGACATAATTGCGGAAATTCCTCTAACAAAATCCATTTGATCCTTCGAGATGGAGCATATAACATGAACTTGGAACTGATTTGCAGGATACACAAGTTGTTTTTTTGTTTTTTTTATCATAAATTTTAACTTACGTTATTCTAAGAGGCCTGTACATTTCTCAAAGAAACGTGTGGTTTAATAAGAGAATGTAGAATACTTGTACACATTTCAATCATTTCCAGTTGCCAAGCTGTAATGGAACTTACATGCAAACAGATTTAATGGAATATCTTTACCACAAAATAAAGCCAGTGTACAATTTAAGGATATAAAGCGCAGAAAGAGGATATGTGCCGATTTGATCTCTTAACAGCAGTTGAATCTTTTAAAAAGACCTCTGCAAGTTTTATATTATAGAACAATCAATCATTTAAGCTTTTGACTGCTAATAAATGAGAGACACTTGAAGAAATTAAGAAAATTCTGAAACGAGGAAAAATGTTACGGAAAAACTGTAAGATTGCTTACGATATAGAAGACGATGAACTATTTTGGCAGGTAGTGTTCTCTTTTTGCTTGAGTATGTGTATAGAGTTTTTTGATGTAGATTTCATTAGAGTTTTATAACCAATGAATCAAGGAAGAGACAAGGATCAATAGACATATATCAAAGCAAGATAATTGGTTTAAGTACTGTAGTAGAACCAAGAATTTTCAAAACTTTATTTCTATTGAAACTCTATGAAACTAGAAAAATGAATGCATTAGGAAAAACGCAAATATTTGAAGGCTAGAGCTGGATTGGATAATAGTAGTAGCAGGTACCGAAGATCGGTTCAGGCGTGGAAGTCATTCATCCCATTTTTCAGAAAACTAGCATTATCTCTTAACGTTTAGATTTGCCAGTATCTCAATTCAGACAGCATTAAGAAAGAAATTTCTGTAAAATGATTAATTCTGGTAAGTATCAAGAAGTGAATGACAGCGAGTCGGGTTACGTGTGTTTAAAGAAAAAGAAAACAGTGGCTCTAAAAAAGGTGAAATTTCTTAAAGTAAATTGAAATTTTTTGTTCCGGAGAACTCAATTTCTATCTGGAAAGAAGAATAACTTAACTTGGTGGAGTGACCAAAGCTGAAATCCCAACAAAGCAAAGATAAACTAGCCAAAAATTACTGCTCCTTTCCAGTCTCCACCATATATTCCAAAGGAGATATTGTCATTTCAGGAACAGGAAATATATTTTCGAGGAAAAGTGTTTAAAAAATATCGCACCAATGCCGTGAAAGTTTTTCCTTTACTTAAAAGATGAGCTTATGGGTTATTTAAAATAAATCTCTTCCAGCAAATTTTGCTCAGAAGTTAAACATTAGTATTCCGCGTTCCGGCCGGAATTCTTTTAAAATTCCGGCGGAACGGACCGGAAAAGAATGGTCAGAATTCCGGAACACCTCTAATATATACTATATATTATATATATTATATTATTATATATATATATATATATTATATAATATTATATATATATATATATATATATATATATATTTATATTTATATATAGATATATGATATATATATAGTACGTATATATATAGGTTATTTATATATATTTCATATCATATATATATCACGCGTGAAAATGGGGCAATTATCAAATTCACTACAGAAGAAGAAATTAATGACACTTTATCTTTTTTATTTTATTTTTCGAAATTTTTTTTTTTTGTTATGTTACATGTTATCCTTTAGGGTAGATTTAGTATAATCATGATTTGTATATTATAAATATGGATTTAGGTATAGAAGCTGATACAGTAATGTGCCCCACGAACTTGGTGGGGGTGGGGCAATTCGGTCCACTTCAATTTTCACATTCCTAAGAATCCTCATTAAAGTGTTTTATTTGTAACGCATTGATAAGTTCAGTTTCATTTTAACATTATGTATTACAATATGTGTTTGCCCAGGCAATTTTGTAGACCCTGGATCGAATTGCCTTCACAGTTACAATTTTTTGTACATTAAAACAGTATTTGATCTGCGGTGAATGACTCCAACGATTGCCATTAAGGTTGCATGAAACTTTATGTAGAGTACTATGTCTTCGTACCAATAATGTAGTTACATTATTTTGACCTGAGATGTTTCTTAGCCATAGGGCTAAAATTACCCGATTTTATAGTGCTCAGGGAAAAAAAATTAATTAATCGGAAAAAAAATTTAAAGGTTTCATAAAAGAATACCCAAACATAAGCGAGTGCTTTTACATCTTTAAAGATACATTTTACATTGTAACAGGCTTATTTTTGCAGCCACTGACCGAAGTTGCCCCATGTTGGACCGAATTACCCCCCATTTTACGGATTAAATATTATATATTATATTATATATAATTATGATATTATATAATATATATTATACTATATATATTATTGTTCCTTTAAAAGGAAGTTAACCAATATATATCGAACAAACAATGTCAATCAATTTTTTTTTTTTTAGATTTCAAACAAATTCATTGCTCTTTCAATTTGTTTTTTTTAACTTAAAGGACATACCCAAGATTAAATCGCAAGATGGAAGGTCGGGTCGGTGGACGACGGGGGCGACTTCGTCCCCCCCTCTGTCCCTCATTGGCTCGAGCCCCTTAGAAAAAAAATTATAAAATATTATTTTAAAATATTGACATTTTAAATTAACAGATTCAAAACAAGAACTTGTGGTAACTCTCACGATCTTTCTATTGGAGGTTGTTAGCTAACATGTGACACCTGGTAAGGGCTGCATGAGCACGAGTTCTTGCGATTTTCGACTTCATGTCGCTGTATTAACTTCCTTTTAGAAGGACAAGCTGCCTATATTATATATATATAATATATATATATATTATATATAGTATAATTATATATATTTATTAATATATTTATATATTATATATAAATATATATTTATATATAATATTTATATTATATATATTATATATATATTTATTATTATTATACGTATAATTAATAGCATGCAATTCAGTAATAGGGTTGTTAATTTTGGAATTATGTGTCGCGAGGAGGTTGTGAGTGTGACTCGATTGCAACTTTAAGAACAGGGTTATTCGGTTTATGGATTGGGTTGCGGTATCATTATAATCATATTGACGAGCCAAGATTGGCGGGTTTTTAGTTTATAGTAGTTGATTAATGGGATGGCATGTGTGACCATAACTTAGTTATTTTTGCATGTGGATGGTTTGGGTATTAATTATATTTTTATATATATATATATTATTAATATATGATATTATATATATATATATATATATTATATATATATATTATTACGGTATATATATATTGTTACTTATTATATTATAATGATATATATATATATATATATATTATATATTATATATATAATATATATTATATATTATATATTTTCATAGTTTTTACTAAGCCAAATTGGGTGGATTGGGTAAGTTACAAACAATTCTGACAAGCCCGATAGAGGTGCTTTGGATTTGCGAATGAGCATTAATTGGGTTAAGGGTTGACGGACCGTCTCGTTAGCCCATGTGCTTCATTACTGTCTTCTATATCTTAATGTCTAAAAAATATATATATATATAATAAGTTATTATATATATTTACATATAATATATATATCTATATTTTATATATTATAATATATATATAATAACCTATATATATATTAAGGAAAACTTAGATTTAAGCTGTAAAAGTGCAGAAAATATTTATTTAAACATTATATTTAGACCATCTTTTGTATGAGTACAAAAGAATTTAATTTATGAAGAATTTACAATGATGGACTGGAATTCCCCCATTCAAAATTTTTAGACCTGGACCGAATTGCCCCACGTTACAATTTGAATATTTAAACTATTTATCTCTTGCCTGAATGACTCCACGATTGCATTCAAGAGTGAGTGAACTATTTTTAAGGTTACTATATTCTGGTACACAATTAATGTAGTACAATTATTTTGACCTGTCTGCTTCTTAGCAAATAGGGCTAAATTTACCCGATTTATTAGTGACTCAGGAAAAAAAAAAATCATTTAATTGACCTTTAAATTAAAGGTTTTCATCTTAAAAATAATTACCTAAGAACATAAAACCACCTTATTTTTACATCTTTCAAAGAGTATATTTTACATTGGTAAAGGCGTTATTGTTGAGCCACTGGACCGATTGCCCCAGGTGGACCGATTACCTTTTACCGATTATCATTATATATTATTATATTATATATATATTTATATATTATATATTCTTATATATTATTTATTGGGTTTTCCCTTTAAAAAGGAAGTTAACAATATATATCGAACAAACAATGTAATCAATTTTTTGTCGATTATTTCAAGCATAGTGCTCACAGGTTGCCAATAACATTTTTCTTTCTTGAACTTAAGGAAACCCAATTAATCGCAAAGATGGAAAGAGTCAGGGTCTCTCGCCCTCAGCGGGAGCGACGGGGGGACGTCGTCCCCCCTCTGTCCCTCGTTGGCTCGAGCCCCTTAGAAAAAATTATTAAATTTTTAAAAAATTAACATATAAACCTTTTAACATGCAGAAGAAAAAGCATGAAAAGTTTATATTTCAATGACGTTAATATCTACAATGTGACACTTGACGGCTGCATGCAGCAGAAGTTCTACACGATTTTCGATATCATGTCTCTTTATGTAACTTCCTTTTGAAGGACAAATAGATTATATATAATTATATATCATATTATATATATAATATATTATAATATATATATATATTATTATTATATATAATATATATATATATTATATATTACATATATATAGGAAAAAACTTACCTACCTATCTTTGCTGTCAAAAGTGCAAAAAATTATTTTACACATTAAGTTATTTTGACATCTTTTTGAAGAAGAGTATTAAAAAATAATTTAAGGAAGATTTCATGTGACCGAATTGCTCAGGCAAATTTTTAGACCTCGTCGGGAAGTGCCCCACGTCTACAATTTTTGTCATAAACATTAATTTATCTCTTGCCTGAATTGGACTCCAACGATTGCATTAAGTTTATGAACTATTTTTAAGTACTATATCTTGGTACCAATAATGTATTACAATTATTTTGACCTGTATGATTCTTAGCCATTAGGTAAGATATCAGATTTTAAAAAGGTAATGAATAAAAAAATCAATTAATTGACCCAAATTAAAGGTTTCATAAAAATCATCCTGTAAGACATAAAAACCACATTTATCTTTAATCTTTAAGATATAATTTTACATTGTTAAAGAGCTATTTTAAAGGCCCCTTGGACCGAATTGCCCCCACATGCGACCGAATTTACCCCATTTAGGACATGAAAATATAGAGGACAGTAAGAAGCCACAACGGGCCTGTCGAGACTGTCCCAGTCAACCCACTTACCAATGTTCATCCACATCCACAAAGCACCCTAGGCTTGTCAATTACTGTGAACTACAAACTCACAAATTATGGCCGTAGTCAAACTAATATTATATATGATACCGCACTTCCATCCCCATGCTTAGCCAATGGCGTTAGTCCAAACTATGAAATAAATATGCATCATCCCATGAATCTTTCGACACGTATTCTGAAAGATCTCTTGGTCACGCATGCAGTTCTAATGCGGCCTTTCATGTTCTCCCTGGTTGGGGGGGCATTTCGATTTACAGTTCCATCTGAGGATCTCCAACCCTCCACATTACCCATCAACCCTTTTCTTAAATGTTGCAATTAGGTCACACTCAACAACCTCCTGTGCAAACTTTTCCAAAATTTTAACAACCCTATTACTGGATGCATGCTTTCTTATATCAAGGGATTGGCATGCTGTCTTTCTTAATTTTCCTTACTTATGCCCCCCTGTCACGGTCCCATTGCCTCTACTCATGAAAAATTTATTGGTCTCTGTATTATCAATAAGATGTAAAATTTTGTAGAACTGTGTAATTCATGTCCCCTGCTGAGAAATCGGCCTGTTCTACAGACATCCAATACTAAGTCCTCTTCAGCCTTCTCCATCATAGCTCTTCCCTCAACCCAGAAATTCATCCTTGTTGCCTACGTTGCACTCGCCTCTAGACAATCTAGAGTCTTTTTTAAATAAGGGGGCCCAACTTGTCGCACAATCTCATTACGTGGACCTAACATAGCATTTATACAACTTTATTAGTTACTTCCTTGCTCTTGTAAACACATTGCGATTTATTATGCCAGATCTTATTAGCTTATTCTCTAGCTTCCAACACCTGATTGAGTCTACTTTTCATTCTACTGCTGTATAATCACACTAAAATCTTTATTCTTTGGTCCACAGCCAAAGCCAACCCCATCTCTATCCGTCTTAGTTAAAACTTTTATTTGCAGTAAACCGTAGGGTGAGAACCTACACTTTTTTCTATTAAAAATTCTTTGCCCACTTATCTGCCCACCCAAGCAAGTTTATCACAGTCATTTTGACTTCTTTATACCATCCTTCACGATTCCTAACCTGTGGTGCGCCATTTGGTATCACTGCAAACTTAGAAACCTTGCAATTTTAAGTCCTGTCTAATCATTTGTATATTGAGAACGAAATTGTGGCCAGCACTGAACCCTGTCGACACCATCTCTCACTATTTCTCATTTGATGATTTATTTGCCATTATAGTTGCTACAACACTGGGTTCTATCTTCGCCAACCCACTGTCTTTAAATCCATCCATGTACCACTCCTTTATTAGCCACATTCTGCAATAAACTTCTTCTCAGGATCATAAAATCATAAAATTCTTACTATTCCTAAAGTTCTTAAACTATTAGTTTAGTCCTTACGATCCTACGATTGATGCAGTACAAGTATGATTATCCGATAAATTCTAAAAGGTTTGTCTGACTGACATGATCTTTTGAAACCGTGCTGGAGTCATACAATACCCTTTTTATCTTCTAGATATATATTTCTCTATATGACCTTCATTAACTTTTCCAGAACATTTACAACCAGAGATAAGCTAACTGGCCTATATTTTCCCAAATCTTCCTTTACTACGCGGTTCTTATTAGATAGGCAATCAAGCATTATGCTGTTTTCACAGCTCATTGGTACTCCCCAAGATGTTATAGACGCTTACAAATTCAAATAACCGTGCCTTTAGCAATGCTGGTCACTACCCTCGTTTCAGAATATCTACCGATATAACACATCAGGGCCTGACAGCTTCCTTGGATCAGTATGAGTCTACTAAACGTTATATTTTTACAGCAAATTCAATTTCCGTGTAAGTCTATTTGTTACATTTGTTACATTTGAAGAAATAGTCTCCAAACTATTATCTATCTTTCCTCAGTAAACACTGAAGCAAAATAAGCATTGAAAATGTTGACCATTTCCTTATCTGAACTCACTAAATTTTCATCAATTTTAATTGGAACAATTGTCCTATTCTTACTTTTAAATTTATAAAAGGTAAAAAACTTCTTCAGGTTCTTATACTATTCCTTGCTAAATTAATTGCTGCCTCTCTCTTTGCCTTTCTTATTGACTGGTTAAAGTCATTTCTATTTTTTCCTATAATTTTCTAGATCATTTCCCCTATTACTACCCTTGAATATTTTTTAAACCTCTACACTTCTCTATTAATTTTCTCTTATCTCTTGCTATTCCCCAAACAGGTTTTTCTGCTCGACACCCTAATGGGTTTATCTTTAAAACATTACTGTCTGAATATTCATTAAGATTTGTTTAAAATGTTCCCACTGATAAAACAGTTTTGGTCTTTTAAACTCTTATATCCCAGTCATTGTCCCGAAGCAGTGTCTCGAATTTTGCGTGAGAATTCTCCCCATTTCGGAACCATCTATGTCTTTTCCTATTAACTTAGCAATTTGGGCCCAATATCACATTCATATTAAATCTAATTTATATTATGCGTCAATAAGTCTAAATTCTCCTCAACTCTAACCTTCATCTACCATACTTTCATCGTAGTTAATATTAAAATTCTAATAGTGCATCGTATCTGTGGGTTTTGGACCATCTGGCGTCAAAAAGGTTTATCTAGTATACAGATTTAATGAATGGCAGAACTTACTTATGGTCCATATTAGACAAGGAATCCCACTGATGCCAGGAAAATTAAAATCACCATTATGACTATACCTTTTTTCATTACTGTGGATGCTGCTCAATTTTCTTTCACAATTTCAGCGAGCTATTCTGGGACTCGGGCCAGGTCTATAAAAATGCCCTATTTCTTATATTTATTGTAATAAGGATATCTACCCCACTGATTCAATACCATGATTAATTTTAAAGCCAGTTCATGTATACCAGATAGAATATTGGCTTTAACATAAGCGCCACGCCACCACCATTCTTTCCTCTCACGCTTGTCATAAATAAGTGATATTCCCTCTATTTCAATTCCTGAAAGGTCGCCATATAAATTCTTCATTAACCCTGCCTCCAGTTAGCAAATTATGTCTATGATTCTCATTCTATGGTATAACTAATCAGCTCATCTTTTTTATTTACGAGCCTATGAGCATTTGTGTAAAACATTTGATACTCGAAATGTTTGTTATTTTATTCGCCTAATCATTCATATTTAAACCTGTGTAAACAACGTGAGTTTATTTATCTCCCCAGTATTATAGTTACCATTGCTACTTATTCTGTATCCAGTTTAGCCCACCACCCCCCACTTTTACCTAGTTTTTTGCTAAACAAGTCTCCAAAGTGGTACTGAAAAGCTCAACCTTTACGACTCAAGTGACCTCCATCTGCTGCAAAAGATCTTTATCCAGAAATCTCTCCACAAATCCAAAACCTATATTCTTCTGAATTAACATAATTTTCCTCCCTTTCATGTTACCACTAAAGCCCTCTCCCCCATTCCTGCCCTGCACCTAAACCTAGGTAAAATCCAGAAATCATGCACTTCCTCTTCCACTAGCTTTCATCTTCTGAATCAGATCTCCTTAATCTGCTATTCAATTCTTCTGACCCTTCGATGCCTATATCAATTCTTACCCACATGCACAAGATCAACCTTCTGAATCAACATTTGTAAGATCAATCTCTCTGATTCTATCCTATTCCACGATATCAATCCACTCTGGCACCTGCGATAATACTCTCATCGTGTCTTATTTATCTTGAGTTTGAAAAGTCCCTATTAGGTATTGTTCTAAGTCTTCAATTATCAATTTATCAGTCTTCCCTTCAGAAAACTCAACATTACCATTGGCACTCTCTGATCCCTCACCATCTGGAAGACAGTCGAACCTTTTACTGCAGGTCACAGGCTGATGACTTTCGAGTCCGTCATCTTTAAATTATTATTTTACTAGACTTCCTACAACTCTATATTTATCTGCAGACCTATTATCAACTACTTTTCCCTTTCCCTTCTCATCTTCCTGCCTAGCTGAATCACTATCCTGTCTACCCTAGGTCCCCGACTACCCTCTCGCTCGACATCCCTAACTAACCTTTTACGTATATATATTATATTATATATATATTATATATATATATATTTAGTTTTATTATTATATTATATATTATTTTATTTTATATATTATATTATATATTATAATATTTATATATATATATTATATATATATATATATATGACATCATATATGGAACTGCATTAAAGGAATTTCACCAATATATATCGAACAACATGATCAATTTTTTTCGCTTATTTCAGGCAATAGTGCATCAGGTTGCCAATTAACATTTTTTTTTTAACGTTACAAGGAAGACCCAAGATAAATCGCAAGATGGACAAGAGTCCAGGGTCTCTCGGCTT
>JABUQX010126987.1:12500-25748 GCA_015478945.1 Trachelipus rathkii | reverse complement strand
CAGATAAAGCATGATACAGGTCAGGTATTAAAGGTTGAAATTATGCTGGAAATAATTGTGTGTGTAAATTGGAGTTGCCAAAATGAAAACCCATCGAGCAATGGAATATCCTATTATCAATCCTTAACAGTAGTGTATATATATATATATATATATATATATATATATATATATATATATATATATATATATATATATATATATATATATATATATATATATATATATATATATATATATATTATATATATATACTATGTCCCAGCTATTGTTAGTATCATATAATAATAATATATATATAATAATATAATAATATATATATATATAATAATAATAATATATATGTATAATAATAATAATAATAATAATAATAATAATAATAATAATATATCTAATAATAATAATAAAGAATATATATATATACATAATAATAATATATATATATGTAATATAATATAATATCTAACTCAACATATATAATATATATATATATATATGTAATAATAATAATACTAATATATATATATCTATAATATCATAAATCATATATGTAATGTGCTGTTTAATAATATCTTATATTATAATAATATGCTTATATATATAATATAACTAATAATAATAATAATATATATATAATAATAATAATAATAATAATATATATATAATACATTTTGAGATATATATATATATATATAATAACATATATAAATATATACTGTATATATATATATATATATATATATATATATATATATATATATATATATATATATATATATATATATATATATATATATATATAAAAATAAATAACAATATATTTATGATATGATCTATATAATAATATATACACGTATATATGTAATGCATATAAGTAGAATAATAATAATTTAATTTTAATATAACTATAATATAATATATATATGTAGTTATATATATATATATATATATATATATATAACTCTTATCTTATATTTATTATATATCCCTTTCTTTTTCTTCGCTATTTTCCCAAAGAATGGAGTAAGGTGCGTGAGCGAGCATCCGGAAAGAAAAGCAGTAAGAAGAGCATGACATAAGTCGAAAGAAAGCCCAGCCTTACCGCCCCCTCAGTACCATTAATTAGCGAGAACTCATCGCAGTCAGAAAATCCACCCTAAAGCTTCATGGGACAACGATGGACCCTCACTATGGTAGATCGTCAGTGTAAGGGTTCATCCCTTGGCCCAGGTGGGCCACAACCATACCCCCTCACAATCCCCCGCCATTCACTCCTGTTATACACCTTTCTTCTCGCCTCTACCAAACTCACATTTCTCTCCTTCAGACATTCATTCACCGACTCAATCCACTTTCTCTTCAGTCTCCCAGTCGGTCAGTTCCCAACACACTCGCCACTATACATTCGCTTAACCAACCGACTATCATTCATCCTTTCCACATGACCAAACCATCTCAACATACTTTCATTTATTCTCTCATTTACCCCTTTCTTCACACCACACATCTCTCTAATACGTTCATTCCTCATTTTATTAATTCTTCTCACACCTAGCATGCCCCTAAGATTGTCCATCTGAACACATTGAACTTTAGATCTATACTTCTTATTCCAGACCATAGTCTCACTACCATACAATAACACAGGTAATATATATATATATATATATATATATATATATATATATATATATATATATATATATATATATATATATATATATATATATATATATATATATATATATATATATATATATATATATAGACTTACTGCCAGCAAATGGGTGGATTCAAACTGCAAGGTGAATTTTCTTTATTTGAACTGACTGAAGACTCTATTCTAATAGGAATAATTCTTTCAACACCCTGTCCAAAAAAAAAAAAAAAAAAAAAAAATTATGTGTATGAGATAATCTTATAGATAAAATCTACAAAAATGACAATATATTTAATGAATATACTTTTGGAGTAGACATGTCAAAGGGTATGATCTAGTAGAACTTGTTCTGCACGAATAAACTATTGCATCAAGAAATTCTACTAGTGTTCACTGAACCTGGAATATAAACAATATATATATATATATATATATATATATATATATATATATATATATATATATATATATATATATATATTTATAATATATATATTTTTATACATATATATATATATATATATATATATATATATATATATATATATATATATATCAAACTCATCTTCCTCCTATCTCCAGATTGGGGTGAGGTGTGTAGCATACACCGGAACAGAAAAGTAGAAGAATATGACGCAAATCAAAAGAAAAGCCCAGCCTTTATACCATTAAGTTTCCACTTATCACAGCCAGAAAAATCCACCCTAGAGTTTCACAGTACTGCGACAGACCCTCTCAGTGACATCTCGTCAATATAGGGTTCATCTCCTGGGCAAGGTCCACAACTATACCCCTCAAAAAAAAAAAAACGCCATTCACTCCTTTTATGCACCTTTCTTCTCGCTTCTGCCAAACTCACATTCCTCTCTTTCAGGCATTTCTTTATTGACTCAATCCACTTTTTCTTCAGTCTCCCAGTCGGTCGATTCCCAGGGCATATTCTCTCCTCACTAAAAATCAGGGTTGGCACGATTGGGGACAACTGGGTTGTCCCCAATGGGTTTTTCAATAAACCCCACCTTGAAAAACCCATCAAAAACCCACATCTGGGTTTTTATATAAAAAAAAAAAAGGTAAAAATGAAGGATAAAATCCAACTGAGACTGAAGGCTAATTAATTGAAAGATTGTAATATGTATGTTTAATTTCTTTAGTGTTAATTTCAACTTTCTTAATCCTAGTTTACTAGTTAAATGCTCTTTGTTATTGTTATTTTATTATTATTTATCAACAGTAACATTGCTCACTCCGGACAAACGGGAGTCGCAAAAGAGCCCTAAGCTGAAGCTCTGTGGCCAAGATATCCCACACTCAAAAACACCCACTATACTAGGTGACAGGTGTTACTTTCGAAACCCACATGACCTTTGCTAAATTGCTGAACACATTGACAAGTGACAACATAACCAACAAAACTTAAAAAATGCAATGCCTTTAAATTTTAATGCACTAGCTGGCACCAAATTTGGCCAATATAAAACATTTTGCCGATCCACTGCTGAAGCTATATATATATACTAGATTATATATATAATATATATAATATATGTTTATATAATATATATATATATATATATATATATATATATATATATGTATATATGTATATATATAATAATATATAATATATATAACCAATATATATGTATATATATAATATGAAATATAATAATAATAATAATATCTAATATATATATATATATAATATATATATATAAATATATTAATATATATATAATAATAATATAATATAATATATATATATATATATATAATAATATATATATATATATAATATATATATATATATATATATATGTAATAATAATATATATATAATATATAAAATATATATGTAATATATATATATATGTATGTATATATATATATATAACAATAATATATATGTATATATGCTGCTATATACTCTGCTATATATATATATACCGGTATATATATATATATATATATATATATATATATATATATAAAAGCATCGTAAGTGTCAAGTTCCAATGATTTTGCCCAACTTTACCGGGGATTTTTGGGTTTTTAATGAAAAAAAAAACTGGGTGGGTAGGGCTTTTTCAGAAAACCTGGGTTTTATGCCAACCCTGTAACCAAGCGACTATCATCCAACCTTTCCATATGACTAAACCATCTCAATGCACTCTCATTTACTCCTTTCTTCATACCACACAACACGCTAATGTGTTCATTCTTCATTCTGTCAATTCTTCTCACTCCTAACACACCCCTAAGATTGTCCATCTGAACACATTGTGCCTTAGATCTATACCTCTTATTCCAGACCATAGTTTCATTACTATATATACATTAACACAGGTAACAACATACCCTCATGCATCCTCCAAGGATTTAAATGAACCAGCCACCTTCCTAACATTCACAACTTTTCTACTACACTCTGCATCATCCGTTCACTTTTCATCCAACATACATCCTAAATATTTTAAACATAAGACACTTGTTCCAGTTGCTTACCATCTAACATAACTTCACACCCAGGACCGTCCTCACTTCCTACCATAACCTTTCTGTTATCAACATTTACTTTCAAACTCCTCCTTTTACACACACATATTGCAAACCCCTCTACCAATCCTCTCAAACACTCTTCAGATTCGCCACACAAAACCAAATCATCTGCATATAAGTAGGGCACCCTCCACTCTCTTCCATTCTCCATCACTCTAACACCTTCCCCTGCCACCCCTACCTCTAATTCTTTCATAACCCCATCCATCTACAAATGAATAACCAAAGAGACAAAACACCTCCCTGCCTCACTCCACTATTAATATTAACCCAATCACTCTCAACTCCATTTATTCTTACACACGCTTCACTATTGTCATACATACTTTTGATTCCATTCAGAAGCCTACCATCAACACCATATATCACTAACACTTGGTATAGAGCTTCCCTATTAATCCTATCATATGCCTGTTACAAATCCATAAAACCTAAATACAATTTTTTATTCTTCTCTCTCATTTTCTCAATCATTTGTTTCAATGTAAAAATTTGATTCACACATTCTCTACCACATCTAAACGCACCTTGTTATTCACCAATCAGTCCCTCAGTCACTTGACACACTCTTTCAACCAAAATACAAGTATATATTTCCCTACCACACTCAATAAATTTATTCACCTATAATTTCAACAGTTCCCTTTATCCCTCTTACCCTTATATAAGGGTACTATTACTGCTCTCCTCCAATCCCTCGAAACTATACCCTCCATAAATGCTTTGTTACACAACTTCCAAATCCATTCAATCACCATCTCGCCTCCATTCTTTATCATTTCACCAATTAATTTCATCTATGCCTGTAGATTTACCTTTCTTCAACTTTCTCACTCTACCCATTACCTCATCCCCAAAATACCTATTCCTTCTCGCAGAATCAAACCCACACACATTCACTATCACCTCTTTGTTACCTTATGCAGATTTTCAAGGTGTTCCCTCCACGCTGGTCCACACTCTCCTCACATCCATTTCATCAGCTACAAAACACCATCCCCATTCATTATTCTAAGAAGATTCCCTTTATTCTCATTCTTAATCTTTCATGCTTCCTTCCAGAATAGCTTCCTATTCCTTTTTACGTCCCCATTCATAATCCTTCTAAACTGTTCATTTACCTCATTTTTCCTCTTATGTATGCATATTCTAGTCTTCCTTTTTCCTCCTTATATAATTCCAAACAACTTTCTTTTGAGACCTCATTATTAGCTCTAAGTACATTAAACCATGCTTCTTTTCTACTTTTATCCAATTGCATTATATATATATATATATATATATATATATATATATATATATATATATATATATATATATATATATATATATATATATATATATAAAAATATATATATATATATATAAATATATATGCTATATATATATATATATATATATATATATATCAAAAAAGTTGGAAAATGCTAATTCCATAAAAATGCTGATTCTTCTAGTTATGGATACATTATCATTTTATTAACAAATAAATATTTAAATTTTAAAGTTTCATTCACTAATAACCTTTGATAGAACTGAAATACAAATTTTCAAAATAATTAATAACGTACCTGAACGAATGACTTTTACTTCAGTTTCAGGGTTTATTTCTGTAAATCTACCCCTTTTAAATGGAGGAGAGCTCATATTTATTTCAACTCTATCTTCTTCATCGTCATCATCATCATCACTGTAACTAGGGAAATTTATTTACATATTATTGAGATAAATAACATAAGATATATATACAGGGAATTCAAAGTATCTGTGGGTGAGCCAGTACATTTCAAAACCCACAGACCTACCAAAGAAACTTGAAACATAGTAGAGAACACTATAGTCAGGTTTTCATCTACATACTGTACATATATATATTTGATAAAAGTTTAATTGATAAATTAAGCACAATAAGACATTTATAAGCAAATTATTATCAATATAGTTTTGTTTTGGAGCCATTAGAAAAAAAAAAGGCATATTTTCATATAACTGCAATAACAGCTAACTGAATGCAAGTAACAAAGTTATTAGTAAAGAGAAAGAGAGATAGATAGATGAGTTATATTACTGGAGGATGATGATAAGAGAATAGGGATGCCATATATGAAAAATAATATTGGAAATCAATATTTAAAAAAATATCAAATTGCCCTTGATACTATTCATTTAATATATATATATATATATATATATATATATATATATATATATATATATATATATATATATATATATATATATATATATATATATATATATATATATGCTGCTTCTCTATATCTATATATATATATATATATATAACATAGATATATATTAGGGGTGTACTGGAACTGAAATTTTAGGTTCGGCCAGAACTGGAATTAGCCGAATCACAAAAAAATTCCGCCCAGAACCGGAATTTCTAATGAACTTTCCTATAACTATAAAGAAATGTAAAAAAATAATTCTATATAACTTTCAAATATAAAATCTTATATATATATATATATATATATATATATATATATATATATATATATATATATATATATATATATATATTATATATATATATATATATATATATATATATATATATATATATATATATACTCTATACCTCTATAAACAAGATATTTTATCTAAAAATTTTATTCATTAATTGATTCCATATTTATCGTAATAATTATAAATTGTTTTAAAATGTCATCATTCGTAAAAGTTTTTTTAATATTAATAATGTTACAAAATATGAGTGTAAAATATGCCACAAAAAAAATAAAACTAGGTAGTTCACAAAAACATTTAATACAACGGCACTTCATAAACATATGGAAAATTATCAGTGTAGAATATCTGGAAGTCAAAAATTTGAATAGTAAAAGGGAGAATCCTGTATTTTCTAGAACACTGGACACCCCAAAATAGCGAAAGATCGAAGCCGTGAAACAAGTGAGTCCTGAGGAAAATTTCCTTCCCCAAAAATTTGCCATATCAATGACCCCAAATCAAAGGCAATTCTTCAGAAAATAATAAATTTTATTGCAATGAGTAACCAGCCATTCACAATCACTGAAGAGCAGGGGACTCTTAGAACTTGTTGCCCATCTTCAACCAAAATATCTTATTTCTAGTAGAAAATATTTTTTTGTAGAGAGATGATGTTACCAACTTCATACAGTAAATTGAGATCAGAAGTATTCAAGAAGTTATCTAAGTCTGATCAGATATCATTTACAGATATATGGATAGCTAAATATTCAAACGAGTCATTTATTTATTCAACTACTCACTGCTTACCAGGCAGTTTTGAAAAATATAATATATATTATATTTACATTATATATATATATATATATATATATATATATATATATATATATATATATATATATATATATATATATATATATATATATATATATATATATATATATATATATATATATATATATATATATGCGGTTTGGCTAAACAGTAAATTACTACTTGGTTAAAGCGTGGCAGTTACTACTATATGAAAATTATTATTCTACGATCTAGACCGTTGGCGACCGTTTTTGAAAAGTCTACAATTTTCTACGTCTCTATTGAGAGCTTCCAGACTCATCATATCGTTGATTCGGCTTCTTCATGCTTCAGATATTTCTTCAGAAAAATAAATGTCTTCCTGAGGAAAAATTTTGCAGTATTTTATAAAATTGTGTGTGAGGCTTATGCACAGGTATTCTGTATCTAGTAAAAACTAAGTTTAAAAATATATTTATATTTTTGTCTTTGGTAAATATTTTCTATTATATTCTTTCTAATATAATATAGGAATCATTCATATGAGTGTAAAAACGCTTCAGTAGTGAATAATATATAGACAGAATTTGTGCTTATTTTCTATTGGTCCCGGCACTATGGTCGGTGATGACGTAATTGTCCTGTATTAAGTAGCCTCACACATTCTGTAAAACAGAATCTCGTATTCATTAATTATTTTCGTTGTCTTAATATTTCAATAAAATATATATTTATAAATATAAGTGATTTTAAAGAATTTTAAATAATTAAATAAAGATTTTAATAGATAAATAAAATTTTAAAGAAAAAGAAAGGAGAAGGAGAGGGAAGGAAGAAGGGAGGGGGGAAGGGGTGTAGGAATAAATATAAATTGATAGAGTGTAGGTTTTAACTTTTTATATTATCATTTTAACCTTTTCTTATTGTTATTGTTGTTATTGTGGGTGTATTTGGTGAGCGGGGTGGTGGCCTTAGGTGTTGGGAAGCGCCTAGGGTGGGGAGTCCCACAAAGCGTGCAGCCTGAGTGAGTATATAATAAAGAAGGGAAAAGATGGGGAGGAGAGAGGTAATTAGGGTGGGATGTATGAATGTGAGAGGGGTAAACGAGGATTTGAAGAGGGAGGAAGTGGGGTTAATGTTTGAAGAAAAAAAGGTTGGATGTGCTAGGGTTAACTGAAACTAAGCTGAAAGGATAGAAGGAGATGGACTTTGGAAAATACAAAGGGTATGATATCAGGGTGAGCAGAGTGAGGCGAGAGAGGAGGTAAAAGAATAGTTATGAGGAAGAGGTGTGGGATAAGGTAAGGGTGTGTAGCCAGGTGAGTTCGAGGATAATGTGGGTAAAAGTGAAATTCGGGGGGGAAATGTGGGTTTTTATATGCGCATATGCACCAGTGAATGGAGCGAGGGAGGAGGAGAGAGAAAGATTTTGGAGTGAGTTGAATGAGTGTTGGGAAAGTTTTGGGGTAAATGATAAAATTTGTCTATTGGGAGATTTGAATGCAGGAGTGGGAAGGGAGGGGGTGGGAAGAATAATAGGACCATTTGGGGTAGGGGAGAGGAATGTTAATGGAGAAAGTCTGTTAGAGTTGTGTGTTGAAAGAAGAATGATAGTGGGGAATACTTGGTTCAAAAAAAGTGAGAATCATAAGTATACATGGAAGAGTGAGATACCGGGGGAGGGCGGTACTGGATTATGTGTGTGTAAATGGGAAGGATAGAGGCAGGTTGCTAGATGTAAATGTATTTAGAGGAGCGGGGAGGGGGATATCGGATCACTATTTGGTGGTTGCTAGGATAAGGGTGGGAGGAGAGGTGACGGTTAGGGAAAAGGGGAGAAAAGAGGAGAGTAGAAGTGATAAAGGTGGAAAAATTGGAGGAGACAGTGTGTAAGAGGGAGTTTAGGAGAGGTATGGAGGATAGGTGGAGGGACGTGAGAGGGACGGGAAGTGGGGAGGTGGAGGGGGAGTGGATGAGATTTAAAGAGGCAGTATGTGAAGAGGCTAGAAGGGTATGTGGAGTAAAAAGGGTGGGTGCAAGCAGAAGGAAAGGGAGTGAATGGTGGAATGAGGGAGGTGAAGGAGGGGGTGAAAAGGAAAAAGGAGGCTTATGTGAAATGGTTGGGAGGTAGGGGAGAAGATAGTTGGGAGGAATATAGAAGGGTTAGAGTGGAAGCAAAGAGGGCGGTGGAGAGGGCGAAGAGAAGAGCAAAAGATGAATGGTGTAGAAAAGTGACAGAAAATTTTGAATCGGGGAGCAAGATGTTCTGGAAAGAAGTAAATAAAAAAAGGAAGAAGAAGGAGGGGTTGGGGGAGAGGATTAAGGGAGGAGATGGGGAGTGGATAGGAGGAGAGGAAAGGGTGAGGAAGAGGTGGGGGAGTATTTTAGTGGATTATTGAATGAAGTGGGTGGGGGAGGGGAGGAAGAGGTGCAAGAGGTGAGGTTGGGGAGTGAATTGGGGAGGGAGGGGGAGGATGAAATACAAATGGAGGAATTATTAGGGCCTTGAATAAAGGAAAAAAAGGGAAGTCCGCAGGTCTGGATGGTGTGAGAATGGAAATGTTGCAGAAGGGAGGTATAGGGGTGGAGGAATGGCTGTATAGGTTATATAATATATGTTGGAGGAGTGGTGAGGTACCACAGGATTGGGAGGATGGTTGTTTGGTCCCCCTGTATAAAGGGAACGGGGATAGGATGGAATGTGGGAATTATAGAGGTATATGTCTTTTAAGTGTGGTAGGGAAAGTGTATGGGAGAATACTGATTGAGAGAGTGAGAGGTTTAACGGAGGAGAGAATGGGGGAAGAACAAGGAGGATTTAGGGAGGGAAGAGGGTGTGTGGACCAAGTGTTTACACTAAAGATGCTTGTGGAGAAAAGTATAGAGAGGAAAAGGAAAGTGTATGGGTGTTTTTTAGATTTAGAGAAAGCATATGATAGAGTGAAGAGGGGTGAATTGTGGAGGGTGTTGGAGGAAAATGGAGTGGGGGTAAATTAGGTAAAGGTATTAGGGCCTTTTATAGAAATAGCAGAATGTGTGTGAGAGGAGGAGAGAGTGAGATGTTTGGGGTGGTGAGAGGATTGAGGCAGGGGTGTGTAATGTTGCCGTGGCTATTCAATTTGTTTATGGAGAGTGTTTGCAGAGGAATGGTGAGGGAGGGGAGGGGGGTGGAATTGATGAATGGGAATGATAGAAGGGAAGTGAACATGATACTGTTTGCGGACGATACTGCCCTAGTGGCGAAGAACGCGGAAGGGCTGAGGTATTTGGTGAGAGAGTTTGAGAGAATGTGTGGACAAGCTTAAAATAAATCCAGGTAAGAGCAAAGTGTTAGTGTTTGAGGAGGAGGAAAGAGAGGAGGGGGAGGGGTTAGAGGTTAGAGTAGGGGTGTAGTATTGGAAGAAGTAAAGATTTTTAGATATTTAGGGATGGACTTGGGTAAGGGGGGAGGGATAAGGAGGAGATAGAACATAGAGTAGGAGAAGGAATGAGAGCTTTGGGTGGTCTGAAAGAATTATGGAAAGGGGGGGATTTATCACAGAAAAGATAAGTATGTTTGAAAAAATTTGTGTACCAGCGGTGTTGTATGGATGTGAAACGTGGGGGTTGAATGCCAGGTCCAGGAAGAAGTTGGAAGTATTTGAGATGAAGGGGTTGAGAGCGGTTTGTGGGGTTAGCAGAAGGGAGAGGATTAGGAATAGGGTGGTGAGGGAGAGATGTGATTGGAGGAATGGGTTGGTGGGAAGAGCGGAGAAGGGAATGTTAAGATGGTATGGGCATCTAGTGAGAATGGAGGAACAGAGAGTGGTTAGGAGAGTTTGGGAGGCGGAGGGGATAGGAAGGAGAGGAAGGGGAGACCAAGAAGGAGGTGGATGGATGGAATAAAGGAGATGCTGGAGGAGGGAGGGATGAGGGAGGAAGAGGGTAGGGTGTTGGCGAGAGATAGAGTGGGGTGGAGGAGGTGGGTGAGGGCGAGATGAGGGGAAGTGTGAATGAGAGAGGCTGTACGTACCACTACCCCGCTCAAGCGGGAAAAAGTGTAGGTAAAATAAATAAATAAAAAAAAATAAATAATTTTGGATTTTAAATTTGAATTTAATGAGTATCTTATTATCCTATATTTTGAGATATTTGAGTAAACTTTATTTCAATAATACTGTAGGTACGGTATGTAATACACTGTGTATGAATACTACACAAGGCTACCATTATATTTTGTTAAAAGATGGGCTATGGGTTATGTAAAATAAATACCTTCCAGCAAATTTTTTAATTATCAAGTATATACATTAGTAATTCCGGTAACCGGAAAAAAAGGTCAAATTCTGGTACACCTCTAATATATATATATATATATATATATATATATATATATATATATATATATATATATATATATATATATATATATATATATATATATATATATATATATATATATATGGCAACTTCGTGATGGAAATGGATGGGGGTGTGAATTCACCTTTTTATATATATATATATATATATATATATATATATATATACCTTATAACACTTATATATATATATATATATATATATATATATATATACTATATATATATATATATATATATATATATATATATATATATATATATATGCTATATATATATATATATATATATATATATACCCTATATATATATATATAGGTATTGTTCTATATTTGAATCAGTTCATATTTTCTAAAAAAAAATTTCTAAGTTCAAAATTTCTAAGTTTAGAAAAGTTAAGTTAAAGTTTTTAAGAAAATTCTTTAGTGGCAAGCTTCTGGCATGAGCTTGCCACTACTTTGACTTTTCTTAAAAAGCAACAACACTGGGCACAAGGCACAGGCTTTTAGAAAATTTTCAGTATGAACTGATTCAAATATAATTTTCCTATATATATATATATATATATATATATATATATATATATATATATATATATATATATATATATATATATATATATCTTATATATATATATATTATATAGCAACCAACATATATAAGTCTTTATATATATATATATATATATATATATATATATATATATCTTTCTCTTTCTTTCTTCACCTTCCTCTTTGCCCCAAGATTGGGGGTAAGGTGCTGTACAAGCATCTTTCCCTCTATCCGCCATTTCATGACGGGTGGGGAGGAACATGTAGGGTTTTTTCTTTTGATTGATTGTCTTTTGTTTGTTCTTGATGTGCTATATTCTCCTTTTCCAGTAATAATTTATGTCAGTTTTTGCTTACTATTAAGAAGATAATCATAACTTGATGATCTACACAAACTTTGAAATTACTACTATTTACACTTCTTTATCATTGTAATCCTGGCTTGTGAGGTGTTATACTTGATTAATTTGGATTGCTGATATTGATTGGAAATTTTCCTTGAAGTATTCCTTCTGCATTTACAAGAAAACCTTAACAGTTGTTAAGGTATGATACTTTTGGGTTTTGGTATTTTGGTATTAAATTAATTTTTTTATAATTTATTCTTAATATCAGTATCGTTACATTAATTTTTTTCTGCTGCAAGCAATAGTTGAAATGTATATAAAATGGATATATGTAAATGTATGGGCAAATATAGTTTAGATTCACTTCTTATTAGTATGTTGTTTTTATTTTTAATTAGGTGTCTGGTTGGGGACCCCCATTTCTTAACTAAGTCTATGATCAGGGATCCTTACTCCACTACAAACTCGACTCTTCTTTTATCATCTATTTGCTTTAGTCTCTA
>JABUQX010126987.1:0-7500 GCA_015478945.1 Trachelipus rathkii | reverse complement strand
CTAAGCTACCCTCCTTTGGATTTCCTCCTTTCTCTTTGCTTACTCTTGTCTAGTTTTTCTTTCAGATCGTTTCCATTTCAGCTCTTGTTGATGTAGCAACCTCTTCCTCCTTTCTTATTTATTGTGGTGTTCCTCTCTCTTATGCTGCTGAGTCAACTCTCCGATTCCTCCACTCAGTTTCAAATGCTGCTCCCTTGTTTGTACTAGAGTTGCCTCTCTTCTACAGTTTTCCGATTTCAATTCTGTGCCGATGTGGGTCGGGATTTCTCCAGTGGTCTAACAGCATTCTTGTTGAAATTCAACTCTTTTAAAAATTCAACTTCTTCATATCTCACTCTCGTTAAAACACCTGCCCAACGTTTTCCTATCCCCTTCGACCGGCTCTAAATGTTCTCAACTGTAAGCAAACATAAATATTTTGGACTAACGTTAAATAGTGAATTGTCTTGGAGACCTCATTTCAAATCGGTTTCTGCTCAGAATTTGTTAAAATTTTCTTCTGCTCAGTTACTCCAGTTATATAAGTCTTATTCGCCCCTGTATGGAATACTGTTATCATATTTGGGGTGGATCCGGTTCCACCCTCCTTTGAATAGAGTTGAGTCTAAAGCTAAGAGAATAATAAACTGTCCAATACTTTCTATTTCCCTTGACCCTCTTTCTCTGCGAGGTGATATATGAGTCCAATTTCTTTTCTTATAGGTATTACAACGGCAGGTGCTCGAGACATTGACCTCTCACATTTCCTCAAACACGCGTCGCCCTCGTAAACAAGAGGTATTGCTTTACTCTCACATGAGTATTTGTGTGAATATTGGCAGGCTCAAGGGTTTACTCGTTGTGGTCCTCGCTTTCCAGCCACATCTGTTTTGTTAAACTACAATTGCCTTCATCCATTTTTCCTACAGTATTCAATCTTCCCTCTCTTTAAGTCTCGCCTTACGTCCACCTGAGGAATTGCATTAGACAAGGGACTGGGTGAATTTACTTTCCTTTTTGTTTTTTTCTTTCATTCTTATTTGGTTTAACCCCCTCCTGTGGAAAAGCCCTGTCCGTGATGGTTGCAATCGTATATATATATAATATATATTATTATATATATATATATATATATATTATATATTATATATAATATATATATATATATATATATATATCATATTATATTATATTAAAATTTACTTAACGCCCACACGGAACGGGAGCTCGGATCAAAAAATTTTTCACAGGTAGCCTCTATGATACATTAATAGATGTTTTAAGGTCGAAATGAAAAAAAAAAAAATCATATCTCAAAAACTACAATAGCTACAGCGAAAAGGAAATACTTTTTGGATCCTGGTAAAAATTTTAGAAGGAAAAATGGTAATTAAAGAAAATACCCAAGGTGTATACCGCACTGATGGCAGGAGTTGGGGTCTCTCGGCCTTTCCGGGAAGCTACGGTGGGTAGGACATTTCTCCCCCTCCGGGAGGGGTTTCCGAACCCCCCCCCTTTTGTCTTTTGGGGCGCCGGGGGCTTCCCCCCCCCCCCCCCTACGGGGTATGGAAAACGTCCCCCCCTGTGTTTCCCCGCCGGCTCGAGCCCCCTACATTGACGTGTAATTACCTTTACAAATAATATATATATATATATATTATATATATATATAGAATATAATATATACTATATATATATATATATATATATATATATATATATATATATATAATTTTACGGTACGTATGGAAGTTAAAGAGATAAAAAAAACAAAAAAAAAAACTAAAAAAAAATCCTTTCGACCCTAGAACATCTATTTATGTATCATAGATGCTACCTGGGAAAATTTTTTTTTGATCCGAGCTCCCGTTCCGTGTGGGCGTTAAGTAACCTTTGTCCTACTATCATACTATTATATATATATATATATATATATATATACTATATATTATATATATATTATATTATATATATATATATATAATATATATAATATATATATACTATATATATATATTAATTAACGATTATTAGTGGTCGTCGTCTATGTGTGGCTCGCCTAAAATTTTTAAACTCTTAATTTGCTCGCGATAGACTAAAGGTTGGGCACCACTTGACCTTGAACGTATATTTATTAAAACATTTTATGTTTAATTAAACACGTACATTTATATTACTCATCAAATTATAACTAAAATTATTTCAAGTTTCTTAAAACTTCTAAAATAAATCAATCATTATCTTGAACAAAGAATTTATTATTAACTGTAAAAACTTTTTTTTTTAAATTTTTAAAACTATCAAGTTTTTAAAATAACTTTTACTAAATTTTATGAAATTTTATTAAAAACATATATTTTACGTACCTTAAAGGCAATAAATCAGTAAATCAGTAAGGCGCCAGCCCCTAGCACCCCTCTACATCAAGCTATGCCACGTTTTGTTCTGTTGACTTACTCTTTACATGCATCTTTAGTTATGTAATAAAGTATAAAAATAACAAAATAAGTTTTTCTCTGCTAACATAACATGTAGTTTATTAAAATCATTCAAAGTTTTTATTTAAAAATAACTATATATTTGAATTTATATTTATTCGCTTGATGTTAACTAAAAATATTCAAAGTTTTTATAAATAATTCGGATTCTCTTATTATTATCTATGTACATTGGACAATCCATCACGAGAAAAAACAACAACCCGCACTCCTTACCATATACGAAACTTGACCATCATCTCTGTAAAATGTGTTGTAGGATAATCCTTTTTTTATCCTGGGGCGATTAAGCTAATTCCAGGTCAAAATAAATTTCAAACTGACCTTTTTCTGTAAAATGTGGTGGTAATAACTACGTTAGGCCTAAATTTAGGACTAAGCCTTTTTGTAGACGGGCTAATTTAATCCTAATACCAGGTCAAAAGGTAATTCCAGTATAGACAAGAATCATTGTTATTATTATTTTTATAAATATATTTCAAACTGAAACATGCTGGATCGGTAAGATCCTTTAAGCAGGTAAGAAGGAAATGTTTTCCTTACTTGTGATTGGTCGGAGTAGTTTCTTCCCTAGTTCAATAAGCTAAACCACCATGGCCTCAGCATGAGCCCAACCCCAAAAGTCAGCCAACCCGCACCCTGGTGCGGCCTCGCCGCGTCCCCGCCCGCCGCGTGCGCCCGCAGGCGCAATATTTCCGCGTTCCCGCCCGCCGCGTGCGCCCGCAGGCGCAATATTTCCGCGTTCCCGCCCGCCGTGTGCGCCCGCAGGCGCTTATTATTTAGAACACACATACACACACACACACACACGCACACATACACACACACCACCCACACACCCACATGACACTCACTTACACATATAACGTATAAGTTATAAAACATTTTATTTTATTTTACTATTTATACTTTAGTGTTATTTACTTCATGCCTATTGTTATTATTATTTAGAATACACATACACACACACACACACACACACACAACACACACACTCACTTACACATATAACGTATAATTTATTAAAAACATTTTAGTTTATTTATTATACTTAGTGTTATTATTATGACCTATTGTTATTATTATTTAGAACACACACACACACACACACACACACACACACACATACACACACACATACACACACACACACACACATACACACTTACACTTACGCACCCACCCACTCGATATTATTATGCCTCAACTTTTGATGCCAAACAGCTTTTTGTTGATTGCCTCAACTTGATGCCTCAGTTTGATGCCTCAACTTTTGATGTCCCAGCTTTTGATGCCCTCAACTTTTGATGCCTCAGCTTTTGTTGCCTCAGCTTTGATTCCTTAACTTTAATAACTTAGCTTTGGTACTCAGCTTTGGTGTCATCTTTGGATGACTCATCTTTGATGACGTCATCTTTGATACCCTCTATTTGTTTTATAATATATGTATATTTTACTAAAATAAAATATTTATTTGTATTACTCTTTCATTACCATTTTTATTTGGGTTGCCATTTATTAATTTAAAACGTAACATGACTGTAAAGTCATAGAATGTGTAATGTATAAAGGTAATAAAGATAAAAAACTGTAGGTGTCCTCATAGCGCAGTGTTTTAAGCGCATGTACTTCAGGTGTTATTGTATGATGAAGGTATGAAACCTTAACATACAGAGGTTCACGTTACCAATAGGGATGGGGAGTTCTCTGGTAATTAGTACTTAAAGGACCGGAAACCCGGGTTACTCCGGTTGACATACGCTCACATCCACGTTCGGGCTATGAAGATACCTTTTATTTCGGGCTGCGGATTCGAACCACCGGTTCAGGCGGGCGGGAACGCGGAAATATTGCGCCTGCGGGCGCACGCGGCGGGCGGGAACGCGGAAATATTGCGCCTGCGGGCGCACGCGGCGGGCGGGGACGCGGCGGGCCGCACCAGCGGGTGCGGGGTTGGCTGACTTTGCGGGTTGGGGCTCATGCTGAGCCATGGTGGTTAGCTTATGAACTAGGAGAAAACTACTCCGACCAATCACAAGTAAGGAAAACATTTCCTCTTACCTGCTTAAAGGATCTTACCGATCCAACATGTTTCAGTTTGAAATATATTTATAAAAATAATAATAACAATGATTCTTGTCTATACTGGAATTACCTTTTGACCTGGTATTAGGATTAAATTAGCCCGTCTACAAAAAGGCTTATCCTAAATTTAGGCCTAACGTAGTTATTGCACCACATTTTACAGAAAAAGGTCAGTTTGAAATATATTTTGACCTGGAATTAGGCTTAAATCGCCCCAGGATACAAAAAGGATTATCCTACAACACATTTTACAGAGAGAGGTCAGTTTCGTATCTGTAAGGAGTGCGGGTTGTTGTGTTTTCTCGTGATGGATTGTCAATGTACATAGATAATAATAAAGAAAATCCGAATTATTTAAAAAACTTTGAAATATTTTTAGTTAACATCGAGCGAATAATATAAAATGAAGTGAATAATTGTTATTTTTAAATAAAAAACTTAGAATGATTTAATAAAATACATGTTATGTTAGGAGAAAAACTTATTTTGTTATTTTATACTTATTACATGACTAAGTTGATGTAAAGCAGTAAGTCAATAGAACAAAACGTTGCATAGCTTGATGTAGAGGGGTGCTAGGGGCTGGCCTTACTGATTTACTGATTTATTGCTTCAAGGTACGTAAAAATATATGTTTTTAATAAAATTTCATAAAATTTTTAGAAAAGTATTTTTAAAACTTGATAGTTATAAATTTATAAACAAAAAGTTATTAACAGTTAATAATAAATTTTTTGTTCAAAGATAATGATTGATTTATTATAGAAGTTTTATAAAGAAACTTTGAAATAATTTTAGTTATATTTGAATGAGTAATATAAATGTACGTGTTTGATAAAACATAAAATGTTTATAATAATTTTATGTAATGTGTAAGTGAGTGTGCGTGTTGTGTGTGTATGTGGGTGTGTGTGTGTGTGTGTGTGTGTGGTGTGTTGCAAGTGTAAGTAAATCGTGTGTGTAAGTAAATTCTGATGGGAGGTAAGTAAATCTGTGTGAGTGTAAGTAAAACTGTGTGAGTGTAAGTAAATCTGTGTGTGAGTTGTAAGTGTAAATGTAAGTGCCTATGGACAATTGTAAGTGTCATAGTGAATGTGTGTATAAGTATCATAGTGAATGTGAGTGTGACCGCATGTGTATAAGTGTAAGTGTAAGTGTGTATAAGTGTAAATGTAAGTGTCTATGGGTAAATGTAAGTGTCATTGTGAATGTGTGTATAAGTGTCATAGTGATGTGTGTAATAAGTTGTAAGTGTATGTGTGTGTGTGTGTGTGTGTGTGTGTGTAAACATATAAGATCTGATCTAAACAATAACTATAGGCATTGAAGTTAATAAACAATGTTATAATAATAACGCATAAATAAAAATAAGAAAAGAACAAAAATAAATAAAAGACATTTATAAAAATAAATAAAAAATAATTAAAAAAAATAAATAAAAAACATTAAAACAAAATAAAAACATAATGTTAATAAATTATATGAGTTAAAACAGTAAAAGCAGAAAGTTAAAAAAGTAAAGCAGAAAGTTAAAGCAGGATTAAGCAGAAAGTTAAAGCAGGTAAAGCAGAAAGTTAAAGCAGTAAAACAGTTAAACAGTAAAGCAGTAAAACAAAGCATACTAATCCCCCCCTTTCGTGTTAGGTCACACCTCTATTGATTACGATTTACTGCCTTTAGGTTTAATGTTAATGAATATCGTTGAGTTAAAGCAGTAAAAACATATGAGTTAGAGCAGTAAAACATGAGTTAACGCAGTAAAGCATTGAGTTAAAGCAGTAAAGCAGTATAAAACAAAAGCATACTAACCCACCTAGGTGTTATGGTAACACCTCGTATTGATTTACGATTTTATTGCTTTAAGGCCATGAATGGTATTAAATATTGTGAGTTAAAGCAGTAACAAACATATAAGTTAAAGCAGTAAAACACGAGTTAAAGCAATAAATATATGAGTTAAAAACAGTAAAGCAGTAAAACAAAAGCATACAAATCCCCCCTAGGTGTTAGTAACACCTCTATTGATTTACTGATTTACGTGCTTAAGGTCTGTAAAGTATATGTTTTTTAATAAAATTTCGTACAATTGTAGATAAAAAAAATGTTTATATATCGGTCACTCGGTTTTTTTTCTTCTTACATGCAATTTTAAAAATTTATAAATTAAAAAGTACTAAGTAAAAAATATAAAAGGTCTGTAATGAGTTACAGTTTTTAGGTTCGCGAAAATGTATTGTTAATAAAAAGTTTGTAAGTGCATAAATTAGGTGGGCGTAAAATGACACCATGAAGACCAAAAGGTGGTCGTGTGTTTATTAGCGGTTGTTATAAAGTGTAAATGTAAGTGTAAGTGTCTATGGTGAGTGTAAGTGGCATAGTGAATGTGTTTGCTATAAGTGTAAGTGGGTTGTGATATTGTGTGTGTGTTGTGACGCTTGTGCATAAGGGTAAAATCTTAAGTGTCTATGCGGGAAATGCAGTGTCATAGTGAATGTGGTTATAAGTGAATGTGTGTGCTGTGTGTATTAAGTGTCATAGTGAATGTGTGTGTCGTGTGTGTGTTAAGTATAATGGGGTGGTTGTGTGTGTGTGTTGTGTCGTGTAAGTAATCTGTGTTGGTGTGTGTGTGTGTGTGTGTGTGTGTGGTGTGCATGTGGTGTGTGTGTGTGTGTGTGTGTCGCGGATGGAAATAAAGTTAGATAGATCCATACAGGTCAGGTACCTACATGGCCTCATGTTACCACAGATACCTACCAAAGGCTAGGCATCAGTTACCATGGGATGAGCTCAAGGCGGGGGAGGCTAGGTGCAGGTGTAGGCTGGTGTAGGCTAGGTGTAGGGTACGCTAGTGTAGGTGTATTAGGTATAGTTAGGTTAGGTTAGGTTAGGTTAGGTTAGGTAGGTTAGGTTTATGTTAGGTTAGATCTCTCTCTTTTTT
>JABUQX010126986.1:2500-15000 GCA_015478945.1 Trachelipus rathkii | reverse complement strand
CAGATAGAAAGAGGGGAAATTGCTTTTAGGAAACTAGTTTTTCGAAAATATTTGGGCTAACTGCCAAAAACAAGTTTTTTTTTTTTTTTTTTTTTTTTTTTTTTTTTGTTGAGATACTTTTGCCGGTGTAGGAGAGTAGCATTTTCTTTCGGGCTTATTTCTGGTTAGGTCTAGGTAGTATGCTTCTCACACCCAAAACACCAGAATATATACTCATTTCGATTATTGACCTATTTTTGTTTTATTTTGATTATAGTATAATTTCATTATTTTCTTAGATATATATATATTATATATATATATATATATATATAATATAATATATATATATATATATATATATATAATATATATAGTAACTATATATTTATATATATATATATATATATATATATATTAAATTACATAAAATTAAAAATATAATTAATATTTTTAATTATATATATATATCTTATATAGTATATATATATAATTATATATATATATATATATATATATATATTATATATATATATATAATACTAATATATATAATATAGAGAGAGAGAGAGGAGAGAGAGAGAGAGAGAGAGAGAGGAGAGAAGAGAAAGATGGAGAGAGAGAGAAGTAAAAACATAATGGTCAAGTGCTCAAAGCAACATGTCATGTAGGTTTAACTGATTTTTTCGATGACTCCTTAACATTAGAAAAATTTGTTCAATATATATAATATATATATATATATATATATATATATATATTATATATATATATAGAATATAAATATATAAAATATATATATATATATATATATATATATATATATATATATATATATATATATATTTTTTTTTTTATTTTTTTTTTTTGTTTTATTTTTTTTTTTTTTTTTTTTTTTACAGGAAGATTAAACACCACCGCTCACGGGCAGAGCCTAAATCTAGGAGGGGTGTACTCGATTAACGTCCGAGCAGGACTAAGCGAAAGCTTAAGGAGAAGAATCTGCTCACATTCTCCACCCAAAACCAGTTGCGGAACCTGGGACCCTCACTTTGTTTGGTGAGTGCTCTTAACACTGAGCTACCGGGCGCTTTTCAATAAATAATAAAAAAATATTAAAAAAAAAATTACATATATTAATATACAAATACATACGTACATACACATAAAAATACATATATAAATATACATACAAATACAATTATATTTTCATTATCATTATTACTATTATGCCGAACACTATATTTAAACCAAATTTTTATTTTTTATATTTCAAAAATAATCTCTACTATTTAGTATTTCGTAATAATAACATTATTATTATGCCATAATTACTTTTTAATTAATATTATTTCACTATACACTATATTCTCTGATATTTTAATTTATTAATTTGAATGGTGTGAATTAATTTAACATTATTACTATATTTTATTATTACTGATAATATTATTAATGTTATTATTAATCACACACAAAAAAAAAAACATATTTCACTATTATTTAGTCACCATTCACTACAACTTTTTATTTTATCATTGTCTACAATATTATCACTACACTATTATCACTACAACTACTATCATTATTATCACTATATATATAAAATCATCATTATTATCATTATAATATATTTCGCCTTTTCCAACATTGCACGGAAAGTAAAATATATATATATATATATATATATATATATATATATATATATATATATATATAATCTATATATATATATATATATATATATATATATATATACATATATATATATATGAGAATGAGAATGGTAGGAAGGTGATTGATTCTGTTGAAGAGAGAGGTATGTGTGTAAGTAATACTTTCTTTAAACCACAACAAGGGTATCCATAAGTATACTAGAGTTTGTGTAGGTAGAGAATGGTATCGAAGCTGAAAAGTATGATTTGATTTTAGTGTGTTGGTGGAAGAAGAGATGTGAGGTATGTGTTGGATAGTTAAATCAGTAGGGGTTTAGAATGGGATTATCGGATCATATGTTGTTCTAATGTAAAATTAAGTAGTGGGGCTTGGATGGAGAGGAAAGGTGACTACGAAAGGAAGTAGGGTAAAATTAAGATTGAGAAGTTAAGTGAGCAAGGACAATAGGATAAAGTAGTGTTAAGTAAGAGCGCTCGCTAGTAAATCGTTTGAATGTGAACAAGTTGATACTGCAACAAATCTGGTGGCAAATGAAGGAAGCAATTGTTAGTAGTGCAAGGGAAGTATGTGGATGTGCAAAGTAGGAAGTAAGGAAATGTTAAACAAGTGAATGGTTGGAATGAAGAGGTGATGAAAGCCGTTAAAGGTAAAAAAGAAGCGTGGTTGAATGTACTAAAAGCAAATGATGAAGTCTCAAAAGAAAAGATGCTTGGAATTATGTAAGGAGGAAAAAAGAAATACTAAAAGGTGTATACATAGGAGAAAACAAGAGGTAATGAACAGTTTGGAAGAGGATGAATGAGGACTTACAAGGGAAATAGGAGATTCTTGAGGACGGAAGCGCGAAAGGTTAAGAATGAGAATTTAAGGGGAATCTGCTTAGAATAAGAATAGGGATGGTGCTTTTGTAAATGATGAAATGGGTGTGAGAGAGTGTGGGAAAGAACACTTCGAAAAATCTGCCACAATATTAACAGTAATGAAGAAGTGATAGTGAATGTGTGTGGGTTTGATTGTGCAAGAAGGAATAGGTTATTTTTGGGGATGAGGTCATTACTAAGGAGGAGGTAATGGGTAAGTGAAAAAGTTGAAGAATGTACAAATCTGCAGGTATAGATGATATTACTGGTGAAAATGATCAAGAAGGGAGGCGAGATGGTGATTGAATTCATTTGCAAGTATGTGTAATAAAGCATTTAAGCAGGGCTGCGGAGCCGGAGCCGGCAGCCGGGAGCCGGAGCCGCGGAGCCACAAGGTTTTGGGTGGAGCCGGATCCGGAGCCGGAGCCGAACTTATTTGAGGAACGTGGAGCCGGAGCCGGAGCCGGAGGCGAAATTTTGGGGGATCTGTGGAGCGGAGCCGGAGTCGGAGCCGAAATTTTAGGGGGGACATGGAGCCAGAGCCAGAGCCGGGAGCCGCAAAAAAAAGAGGCTGCTCCGGCTCCCGGCAAATAAACAATAATTAAACAAATTAATTAATTTTATTTACTAAAGATGTTACTATATATATAATATATATATATATATATATATATATATATAATATATATATATATATATATATTATATATATATATATATATATATATATATATATATATAGTATATATATATAATATATACCTTTAATGATATATTTTTATATACTTTTGATAGTTTATTAATTAATATGCAAATGAGTTTGAATAAAAGAAAAATAATAATAAATATACCTTTAATATAAATTTATATATATATATATATATATATATATTATATATTATATAATATATATATATATATATATATATATATAGGTCTCTATTTTTCCAGAATTTTGTTATGTTATATTTATTAGTCAATTAATAAAAAAGGTTTCGGGTACTTTATTAGATAACTCTTAATTAATTTTAAGTTTAATATCCTAGAAAAATCATGTCAACTAAACCCAAAATCGAAAACACCTCATGTATTTGAATATATTACTCACTCTTGATGATAAAAATACTGTTCCATTTGTCAATATGAAATAGTTTAACACACAGTTGATGGGGAAACAGTCAGTTCGATCATGCACAAAAAGAGTCTACCTAACTACCAGTTACTCATTGGGGGTCACAATACATCTATTGGATTCCTTTAAATAATGAGGACCATTTAAAACGCTTATCTCCAGACCATTGCTGCAGATGTTTTAAAAAGAAAGGGTGAAAAGCTAAAGGGGCTAATCAGGATTAAACCTTTGAATTTCAAAAACTGAGACTAAAGTGGAAACTTTTCAGTTGCCTATAAACTTGTTCTGTCTATGTTAAGTGAAAAATTCAAATTTGTTTATAATGGTTGTTAAAGATAGGTGACCCATTAGTTTTCTTTGCATTAACAGGATTTAAAGCACTGTGTGAAGACATGGCTTAGAAACTGGAAGTCTCTTTAGACTGGAAAAATATTTGTAAAATAGTTCTAGAAGAAAAAATAAACAAAAAAATAAGCTAAAAATTGCATAAATGGACGCTTTGTGCATTTAAAAATGGATACTTACATAATGAGCAAAGCTAAATTATTTTGTCAATATTTTATATATGGTGGACGGGAAGATAATAAACGAATATTTCTAATAACGTTTACGCATGTCTAACAAGACAAAACGAATACTCAACAATTTCAAGGCGAATATATTAAGATATCTGGACGTGACATCCTTAAAAGAACTATCACGAACATGAATACACCAAGAGGACCAAGTACACCTTAGCTTAGTTACATAACGCATCACACCATGATTAGTACGATTTGAAAAATGTAAACTTAACGGACAATGAGGGGTGAGGAAATAGGAACGCTGGTCAACATGTAGATACGAGATTTATAATGAATCGTCAAACGAGACAAGTAATAAGTGTCTCCTTCAGAAATAGTAACATTGAATATACAAACCCTACTCAGAAAAGACTATGTTCCTGATAATATTGTTAACCACTCTGGCACACATATCCGCACGATCGTTGGAGTGCTCATATTACAGTTTCTAGCAGTAAGTGATGGTCTTCACCACAGCCCCAATGAACTGCCTATAAGAGCAAAAGGTATAGAGACAGGGACACGAGGACAAATAGAAAATATATATACTACCTATCACCTCATATACTGAACGCCACTATTACACCCGTAATAAGTAACCTCAATGTATAAATAATAATAGTCACCCTAAAGACCACAAACTACCCTATACGATATAAATGATACAAGAATATCGAATACGACGGAGACGATAAGCTAGTCACCTAAACACAATAATACTAGATCATACCTACTATGATATACCAATAACCTACCCTCACTATAAAGTACCTATAAACACCCAAAAGAAAACTAACCAGTACCGCATACCCAATTAACCTCTTATCATAACACCGCCACCCGTAATATCATAACTAAATATATATATACAACACACCACTCAAAACATATATATATAATAGTATATATACTATATAACAATAATACTAATAAATAACTAAACATAATCACATAATGCTAAAAAATATAACTATAAAATAAATATATATAAAAAAGTATATAATAAAATAAAACCACGAATCATAAATCACAATTCAACGGTACATAATGTAAACAAGATATACTATATAAATAATAATAAGATAAATAAATACTACTAAGTATAATAATCAATAGTACATATAAAATCACCTATATTACTAACTAAAAACAAAGACTGAACATATAATAACATACTAAACCCCTCACGACCAGCAATAATAGTACTTCACTAACACAATACTAGTCGAAGCTCAATGCTCTCTCTTGGAAACTCAAGGCTAGTAAGTACATGTCGGTTGTCCGTCCTTCCTGTCCTCCGTACTAGGTCAAGCGAACCAAGCACCCGCACACCCAAAAGCCAGTGCTCCAAACAACATGACCACATCACGTCTTACAGTCACGCGATCACCCAACACCGCGCATACAAGCAAGAAACGACGCACAAGTGCTAAACCATCAAAATCACTGCAATACCCTAAACCGCACATAGGGATCAGCGGACTTCCGCTAATCTACATTTAAAATTACCCCCATTAAGGGCAACAGAGACTAATTACAATTACAATTCTGCACTTTGCAAGGGTTTAAAACTCAATCTGCAGATCATTCACATCAAAATTAAACTCACCCCGCACCTAAATAATAAATAAAACCTAATAAACAAATAAATATTAAAATATATATATAATATACTATATATAAATAAAAAATAAAAAATTATTCAAATCTAGTGGTATTTTTTTCAATACCCAGGCGCAAAGACCCAATATAAATAATAAAAAAAATCATCCCTGAAATAAATAAATATAACCAGGACATATATTATCATATGAAAAACGACAGCCTATAATATTAAAAAACCTTGGGTAAATGAACAAAAATCGTTTTAAGAAAATAAAAAACAAAATTGCTGTACAAATATAATTATGTCAGCGCGTCAAATAAGTTCCACCACACGCAGGAACCACACTCTATTTTAAACCGTATACTTAACGCGAATCGGATAAGAATCCTCCAGGATCGGTCGAATCTATATTAATCTAACGATGTAGGAGACAAAAAATGAACTAACACCAAAATGCTGACATAATCATGACGTACACTGTACCAGAAGGCGAGTCAAATCGATGGATACCCACAAAGAGGGCAAAATTCCAGTATGAATGCACTCTGTAAGGCAAGACTAAGAAATTGAAAGATTGCCTCTTTCTTGTCTATATCCTGTAAACATTCTCTTAAATCAATTTCTACCCCTGTGCATTCTTTAAAATTATGATCCTGGCAGAATTCTAATGCTCTCCACAATAAAAGATTTCACCTAAACAACATGATATTCCACCCTCAAGACCTTTCGAAGAACAGTTCTCCACTCCTGCGCATGCCTTCCACCATCGTATATCGCCACAATAATGATGTTTAACCGATGTTGACTGTAGAATGGAGAAAATTACCTTACTAGGGGTGCCGGGGAGGCCGGAGCCCGCGAGACGGCGACGGCGATACTAATTTAAAATATACACGGAGCCGAGCGCCTGGCAGCAAGTCAGGAGCCGGGTAAATTTAAAATGCTGGAGCCGGAGCCGGAAGTCGGAGCCGGTATTTCTAAATATGCTCTGAGCCCGGAAGCCGGAAGAGTCGCGAAGAACACAGCAACCGACCACGGTCCTTAAACTGGTAAAATGCTCGGAGAACCGGAGCGGCCGGAGATCGGAGCCGGAAAAAAATTTGCCAGAGCCATTCACAGCACGCCGCTGGTAAGACGCGCGGTAAGTTCCAAGGGCCATCTGGAGCGAGGAGGTAGCGGTAATAGTTAACCTTATATAATGGGGTAAGGGAGAAAAGGGGAACTGTAGAATAGCAGAGATATAGGCGGAACCTAAGTTTAATGAGCTCATGTAGGGAAGGTAGTATGCTGCGCTCATTTTGATGACAGAAAGAGTCGCGACGTGAGTGCACTGACAGGAACCATGAAATACTGGTGAAGAATTCCACACGCGTAGCGTCTCGAGGAAGTGGTCAAAGGAATGTGTGAGCATCAATCGCTTCACATGTCGAACATACTAAACAGATTCAGAAAATAAGAGGGAGAACAAAGTAATAGAATTGTAATATCTAGGTTTTAACGGATATGCAAACATGCGCGTATGAATAGAGTAACTAGGGAAACGCTTAATCACCCGCGTTACGCACGCGCGTTCGTCGAAATAAATAATGCGCGTTGTTGGTGGATAGGCTCAGAATGGAACCTTACAAAACAGGTATGGTCATGCCACAGAAATAGTTCTTTGACAGCGTGATATGTAACGACATAAAATCACTGCGTAAGTCAACTCACTGCCTGAATGGATGGTTTAAGGGATGTAACCTCCATAAGCGATGTAAGAAAGACAGGCCGTCAAGTGTATGTCTCCTTGGTTATTCAATTTGTTATCGGATGGGGTACTTGAAAGAACCAAAGGTGGGGATGGCAGGAGCGATCGGTAGATTACGAAGAATAATGGTAGGAGAATGAGAGGATGAGTGGAGGGAGTAATTGCCCTACCTAATATTAATAATAACTCGAGCGCGACGACCGTAAATGATATATAAGATATCATATGTGTGGCGAAATTCTGAATGAGAGAGGATAATGAAAAAGAAGGAGAAGATAACGAGACCGTAAGATTGGCAGAATAAGAGTGTAGGTACAAAGGAAGGGCATCGCACACGCTCAAACGATGAGCATAAGGCAGTAAAAAGGTATAACACAAAAAAAAAAAAAGGTAACTCCAATCGATGAGATCGCGCGGTTTGATCGCCAAAATATGAATGCCACCCTGAGGACATCCCATCCCATCATAGCTGGATGAAAAAGATCGATACATGCCTTGGATGTCGAGAGCAGCCCTAGAAACCATAAGTGTCTAAGTTCATAACGTAGCTATCCTCGAGAAGTCACGAAAAGATGCCCATACACTCATAGTAACTGGAATTCGAGAATCACGACGAGGCACACGACGATATGGCAACGAGAGATAGATCTCCAGTAGCAGAAGAATTGCGTGCAAAAAATGAACAGGAAAAGATAGCTGAAGGTGCATTTAAATCGTTAGAGAGCACCACCACTGCTCAACGAACATAGAAAAAACGACAAAACTTAAGAGAAAGGTATCGCTTAATGCGGTAGGTTCTTTAATCAATGACGGAGTAATGTGTACCATAATTCGAACCTGTTATATGATAAATAAGCGTAGTGAGAAACATATCGAGTGGTCAGTAAAGACTGTATACCGAGTACTTAAAACAATGTTCATCAATGTTCGTATTAGAGTGCTGGACAAATATCTTAGAAGGTGGTGATAGGTGTGAGCGCAGAACGATTGCATCACAAAATGAACCCGGAATGAACTTATTAAACGAGCATAGCAGTGTGGTGGAAGAATATAGCGCAAGGATAAAATGATAAGGAAGAATACCACATGACAAGATAACTGCTATGAGAAAGTAGGGGTTGGTCACCCTCACTGGAAAAGGCATTGAATGATAGATTAAGATACGGAACGAAAATTGGTTAAGCAGGAGAATAGACTATAAAACGAGCAAAGTTTCATCAAAATACTCAATATATAAATAATCATAAAAAAATCGAAATGTCCGTAAATAAAGGAAGAAAACCGATCCGGAACTGGAAGAAGGTACCGATAAGAAAAAGTCTAGAATATGAGTCAGACTAAAGAATGAGTTTGAAGGAATATGAAGTGAGTAAATATGGTAAGAAGGCTCGGAGAAGTGAAAGGATGTAGTATATGAACGAATGATGGATAATAACGAGGAATGAAATGGCGAGAGAGTTGAATTGTGAGGAGTGGTATGGTGGTGGAGACGGCACGCGAGGCAGTAGCTCCAGCAACTCACTCGCCACTAGCGATCTGCACGTATCTGACACAACTACGTGAGGCGTGCGCCAATACGACGTAGAAATCCCTATGAAGCTTGAGGTTGTAATTGTTTGCTGACTTGCGATAGAAGTTTTCGCACACGTAATACGTGGATAAACTCGACGGCCAACAGAAGTGCGTAAGAGTGGCTCGGAAAAAGTAGTCAGGGCTGGATGTAACTTTTCTCTTGCGGTACTCGAGGTTATGTCTCAAATTGGTTCTTCCGTACTGTACGTCTTGTCCTTTCCTGCACTGGCTCGTTAGCAGCATGCCCTTGACTCCATTCTGTGGCGCAAAATATGAAATGGCAAGACTACAGAGATCAACAGTACTAAAGACTTAAGGCATTCGTCTCGCCCGGCCTCCTCAAGTGGTATATGAAGTACTGATACTAGATCGGTGATTATATTATTATATATATTAGAATTAATGGCGTACTCAGATAACGAGTAAATGGATCACTAGAAGTGATATAATTCATAAGGCCTAGTGCCAGGCCTAGATAATACCTATCTCCCCAACACCTTCGCGGTCGATCTAACCCGGGATGAGTAAATATGAATAGCTCACGACTACTATAGCTGTGAGAGCTCGAATATAAAAAGAATAAAGTTAATGGTGAATAATATAAAGGTAATCGTAATTCAGTCCTGAGCAATAAATACCGTAGAAATAAATAAATAGTGATATAAAGGTATGATAACCACCTCATATATCAAATAAACTTAGAGCTAATAATAATAATTCTAAATCCATGCGCAGAGATATATTATCACAATATACTATACACCGAGCCCAACGGATTCGGCAATCGATCCCGGTGCGCAAGGGATTGCCTCGCGGGTTTAGCTCCGCGTGGACTTCAGGCAACATCGTACTCGGTCTGCGGTACACATACATCCGTGGCATCCTTCAAAGGAAATTCGACGGAGCATCGATTCCGAATCCAGGTTGTAACGAAAATGCCGTAGTCTATTTCTTGTTTCTACAGGATATCAAAAAAATCATCAAAAATAATAAAAAAAGAAAAAGTAAAAACCGAAAATACTTTAAAAAAATAAAATTGCAGTAACAACGCAATATTTCGGAGACCAATTACCCAAGAGTAGGTGGCTGTAAGCAAGACAAATACAAGATGCGATGAGTTTCAATATGATGAAATATATTAAAGCTAATACTGATAACGCCTAGAGACCGTAATTGAGGAGCTCTACTCATGAGCATCTACCAGACAATAAAGTTTTTAACTCCGTGTGAATTATAAATACCTCATAGTGTCACTTGATTTAAAATTCTAGCTAATTGTGACACCAGACCAGCTAATTTGAATAAAATACACTTCCCTAGCTTACAATAAACTAAATACTAAATTAAAGTGAATGAATTCTAAATAATAGAACTCTGTCACAACAATCGTGTTTCTATCATCCTTAATACACGATGATATCAGCCTTAGAAAGGGAATAGCACAATGGATCAAAACAATATGATTTTCACATCCTCTGGAAGAAGATAACATGATCTGATGGAAGAGAAGAAAACGAAGCATTAAAACCCTAATCACGAAAATCTCGTGTAGAGATCATTAAAACTAAGTAGTTATTTATAGTACTGATAAATCTTAAAACAACTAAATTTAACTTTTTACTTATAAGTCACAAAACTTCGAGAATTTATGCAAAATTCAAACTTACTGATAAAGTAACTTTATTATAACAAAAACATGATTCGCAACTTGCACCAATCTGAACCATAGATTAGGCTATTTACGCGATGCATTCCAAAGCAGTATGGGACCATTAGTACAAAACTAAAATTGATAAAATATTGATACCGAAAAAACCACAACGTCAAGATGCGCGTACTAACCAAGAAATTTGGAAATTCCGTAGATAAGACTAAGCCTTTATATCGGAAACACTTACGTTAAATATAGGGCCCAATTCGTTACTTGGCTCGCCGAAACTCAAGCAATCATTGGGCTCGTTTCTGGCAAACAGTGTCGAATGAAGGAAACTATACGTTATTAAATGGGGCGCATTAACATGTTATACATCCGTATGTGGAACCACTCATATAGACTGTGATTCCTAATGGGTTAAATAATCTACTTATTGTCAAATCCTATTTCTTATTAGACAATATAAATACAAAACAATCACGCTCACAGCTACCAAAAACCTGAAATTATCAGTTTTAAGATCCTAGTTCGAAGTTTGCCAGTAGCCCAGACTACAAGATACTCCCGAACTAAAGCTCTTACCCAAAAGGACTAGGTCTTGTCCGCCACTAGCTAAGATTTAGTACATTATCAGCTACAAAGGCTCCGTCCCGAAAAAACAGAAACGAAGGGAGTCATGTCCATCAAGCTAAAGCTCCTAAAAATAAACACACATGATCCATTCATTACTTCTTCTTTAATCAACTCCCCTACTTGCAATATCCACCAAAACTCAAACAAAGTAACTCTTAAATAAAATCCTTTACCTTAATTTCTCTCACCCGTAAATTCTACGGGCCTCTTTCTTCCTCCTAAAACAACATGCCCCACCAGTTGACGCTGATTGTTACTCTCTCGTGATACTCTGAATCGTATTCCCATCCTTTCCTGACGTCTCAGTTGACCGCATCATATTTATGCCGTCACACCACCGTAAATCAGCTCTTTGTTAAAACTTTACCTTGACCTGATAAGACACCAAATCCATACAGCTTGGCTCTTCCCTAAAATCTGAACCGCTCCACACAAAGCTATACACCTATTATATATAACTATAATACAAACAGTCTATCACAATACATCACTCAATCACAGTACAAGCCTATCAAGCTAATTCAGCTGCACAACTCACTATATAGTAATACAAAACTCAAAAAATAACCAATAAACCGGGCTAAACAATGAACGATTCATTAACACCTATATAACGAACTAATATATTAACCCCTGCACGAATTAAAAAAAGTGAAATAACAACACTGAAGATACATAGTACTGTAAATATAATAAACAACCCCAAAATACTTAAATAGAGTTCACACCTCATATATACCAAATAACACTCTACCCCCACCGTACACTAATATAATACATATAAATAATCCAACAATCTACAACTACTGTCAGTTCAAAAGAGGTTTCCACACATATTGTACATACATCATGCATTAACAACTTGTAAGATGGTGAAGCAATATTATATAATCAATAGCAACAGAGGATGCTAAAGGAGAAAAAATAAAAAACGACAAGGTAATACCAAAAATAAAAAACATCAAAATAAAATATATGTGAATGTCTTAATCAAACGCAACACAGAGGATAATTAAAATAGTATTTCTACTAGTGCCAATGATCTGTAACACAACGATACTGGTATATATATATATA
>JABUQX010126985.1:0-18471 GCA_015478945.1 Trachelipus rathkii | reverse complement strand
GGATGGCATTCCTCCCCGAAGTTTTGAGAGTGTGCTTCCGTGCTAATCCCCGCCCCCGTTCAACTATATTCTCTAGTTCTCCAATACTAGCACTTTTCCCTCAGTGTTGAAGCACGCACATGTCCAACCTATTCACCGAAAAAACAAGGAAGCCGCTCTGATCCTCTAACTATCGGCCCATAGCTCTTACTTGTATTCTATCTAAGATCTTGGAAACTCTTCTCAACTCTCATTTCTTAGATCATCTGGAATCTCATTCACTTCTTTCACGCGATCGCCAGTTACGGCTTTCGGCGACTCGAGGTTACTGCGGAATACTTTCCTATTTCTTACTGTTATGGTTTTTCCGCCCTTCAGGAACTCACGGGGAGACTTGCCGTGGTGCCGAACCTGACCAGATCCCCAAAGGCAATTTGACCGGTATGGACGCGTCAACTGCTCTCAAGCTCCCTCCTTTGGGTTTCCTCCTTTCTCTTTGCTTACACTTATGTCCTAGCTTTCTTTCAATCGCTCAATACAGCTGTTGTTGATGTGCCTCTTCTTCCCTTTTTCTTGTCAATAGTGGTGTTCCTCAAGGGTTCTGGCTTTATCTCCTACTTTATTCCTACTTTTCATTAAGATCTTCTCACCTGCACATTTCTAACTCTGTTCATTCTGATGCCGATGACTCGACCCTTCATTCTTCAACTCATTTCAATTCTGCTCCTTCTCTTTACTTCTAGAATTGCCTTCGTCTTAAATTTTCACGATTCTATTCTCGCTGATCTGGATAGAATTTCCGGGTGGGCTCGAACTTCGTGAAATTCAATTCTTTAAAAACTTCTACACTACAAATCTCCTCTCTAAGACACCTTCTAAACTTTCCTATCTCTTTCGACGGTCATCTCGTCTTTCCTGTTGACAATATAAAACATCCTTGGCCTTACAAAAACACAAAAAAAATGTCTTGGAAACCTCACATCACAACCGTTGCTAAGGCGGCCTCAAGAAAGCTGGGAGTTCTGTTAGACTCAGAGACTTTTTTTCCTCTTCCACAGTTACTCCAGTAATAATTCAAGGGCCTTCACCGGCCCTTGTATGGGTTACCTGCTCTCAATCTTGGGGGACCAGGTTTCACCCGGCTCTCTGATAGGTCTGAGGTCCAAAGGCAAAAAACTTAATCACACTGGTTCCTTTTTCTTCTATTCACCTTGGACCCCTATCTTTGCGGGCGCGAGTTGCGGCTTTATCTCTTTCTATAGGTACCGTAGCGCAAGTGCGTCGAGGAACTTCACTCGCGCCACCACCTTTTTAAGACCGCCCTCGTAGCAACAAGGAGTGCGAAAGTGTGTCTGGCACATGAGTTTTGTGTTCGATATCAGAAACTCCAGACTAGTTCGCTGCGTGCCTCCTTCTTTCCTGCCTCCCACCTCTGTTCTGTGGATTCTCTTCCATTCTTCTGTGTTTCCTACTCAATTTAATTCCCTCACTTTAAAGCCCGCGTCTGTGCTCACCTGCGTAATTTTTGTTAGTTGAATTTTTGTTGTTTTTAACACCCCCTCCTTTAATAGGGCTTTGTGCCCGTGAGCGGTGGTTATAACCGTAAAAAAAAAAAAAAAAAAAAAAAACAAAATAATATATATAAATATAGTATATAGTGTATATTAATATATATATATAAATTATAATATAATATATATATATATATATAATATATATATATATATATATTATATATATATATATTATAAATATTATATAATAATATATATATATATTATTATATATATATTCTTCAACCTTTTTGCCCCCCCCAAATGAAATCCTGCCTACTCCCATGTATATATATATATATATATATAATATATATATATATATATATATTTATATATATATATATGATATATTTATAATAATATATATAGATATTATTAATATATATATATATAATATGTATATATATATATAATATATATATATATATATATATATTATATAATATAATAATATATATAAATATAATATATATAATATATTATATATATTATATATTATAATATATATATATATATATATATATATATAATATAGATATATTTATATATATCAAATAAACAAAACATATTTAAACATTTGAAAAGAAATATTTATTACCGACTAGTTTCGGGGTAAGACATCAGCTTCCCATTTTCAAAGTTGATAATACAATGATAAGAGTTTATACAAAAAATTAATTATAAATTAAAATTAAAATAAATAATATTAAAAACTTATTGATATATAATGATTAAAGTATAGACTTGAAAAAAGTTCACGAATAAGACAAATTTCACTTCAGTAGTATTAGGCTATTAAAATTTAAATTTTTCATTAATTTTTGGTTTTAAGATCCAAAATATATAAGGAATCTCCAACAAAGAAGACAGGTCCTCACTTGGCTAATATACAAAATAGTATCCTGATATTGATGTTTCATGACGAGAATGAGCTTTCATAGCTGAAAGGGAGATGATGAAAGATGATCTAGGGTTCTAAATGAATACTCTATGTTCGCAAACGATTGGAAATGGTTTTTCTAACTAGTCTTCCTATGTAGTGGCATCACGAGTCACCACATTTCATATTGATAATTACTGAAGAAACACAAGGAATAGGAAGTTTATCTTTGACATCTAAATAACCTCCCAATTGTTTTCACTGGAGAATATGACATTTAAATTTGAAACTGGGGAAAGTGTTTTAAAGTGAATCAAATTTACGTCGATTCATAACTCATTCCTTCCATGAAAGTAACTTCATTATACAGGAGTTCCTTGGGAACTATCATCGAGTAAGAGGTTATTTGTAATTTTGAGAAAGTTAGTTAGAAAGTTTATCAAATCAAAAATTCTGGGAAACCCATTCTTCATGACATAATGTTTCCAGGAATATCTAGTTCATCTGAAGAGATTGACATAAAGAGATGAAATCTTGTATCCCCTATCAAAAAGTAATTTTAAAAAATATGGGGAATGGAAGGAATAAAAGTTGCCAATCCAGTAAAAGTATTTCCTGAAAACGCATAGCTGGAATTGTTTTATATTATATTAATATATATAATAAATATATTATTTTATTAATATAAAGGTATAAACAATAAATAAACATATAAATAAGTATATATATATATATATATATATATTTACTATATATAGATATATATATATATATATACTATATATATATATAATACCAATATATACTAATATATATATATATATACTATATATATAATATTATATATTATTATATAATATATATATATATATACTATATATATATATATCTAATACCTATATATATTATTATATATATTAATATAATATATATTATATACACAGGGGACCCACTATTTTCTGAAAAAATTCTAAGCCCAAAATCAATACATAAAAAATGTTATATATATAATAATAATAATCAATAATAATAATAATAATGATAATAATCATAATTAATGAATATAATAATATATAATCAATAATAATATTAATATAAATAATAATATATATAGTAATAATATTATAGTTTAAAAATAGTCGACCTATCGATACTAGCAATATCGATATTGTTGAATTTGACTTTAACGGCGTTTTCTGATTTTCACTTTTTGCTAACGAAATTAGGAAATGCTAAAAAGTCGTTCGATTTATGTCAATTTAGCACAAATTTAGTAAAATGCTAAACGAAACGTTAGCTAAATTTCAAATTCTTGTTAGGTTGCCTTTCCCCGTGCTTACCGAAATTTTAGGAAAATACTAAACGAAAAAGTAGAAACAAATAAGATTTGCGGCGTTGCGTAGTAGTTCGCGATTTTGATGACTGTTTCATTCATGAAATTAACTTTAAATTTAATTTTTCCAATCGAAAAAGCTTTAAGCATTGTTGATCAATTATTTGTGATAAAAAGCATTTGTTATTTTTTTTATTTTTGTTATTCCAAAACCACTTGCTCCATTAGAACAGCTGATTCAATAACTTTTTGTAACAATCGGGTCGATTATGCCCGAAAAATTCGTCCTTAAAAAACTGGATACATTTCTTATCGAGCGGTTTAGCACAACATGCAAAATGAGAAAACGCCTTAGAATATTTTCAGAAAAATATGTGGAGTTCTGCTGCTAACCTTCCATATATATATATATATATAATATAATATATTATAAATTAATATATATATATATATAATAATAGATAATATATATATATATATATATATATATATTATACTATATATATTATAGTATAATATATAATATATATATATATATATTTATATATATATATTATATATTAATATATATATAACCTTTTAAAGAAAAACACTATCATGGCCCGAATTAGCTGTGGAGGTATTTTACATAGGGAATAAAGCTTCGAGTAAAGTGGAAAATCTTTACATATAAACTTAAACATTTCTAATTTCAGATTAAATTAAAATTTTATTTAAGATTTAACTTTAATATCAAAACTAGTAATATCCTGTATTACATAGGATACTTTCATTACTTTTTATAAATTATCTAATTTGAAAAGTAAAATACCCAATAGTATAATTTTCATGAAAATGTTCTTCCCCCTATAGGCCTCTACTTCTCTTGAATAATTATCTGACCTCCTTCCCTATTACTCCTGAGTCAGACAAAATGTACCCATCATCCAAACGTGCTTGGAAAATACACACATTTTGCTTAAGGGCATGATCCAATATTTGGGTTTTTGGCTGGGGCTGATCCCAGTTTTCAGCCCAACCTAAAAATGGACATAAAATTCGGAATTTTCAGCCTGATTTTACTATATAAACACCAAAATTAGCTTTTTTTTAACGCTCTAAAACGTTCGATTCTTCCGTGTTCTTTCTGTTGGACTGTAGTCATAAACTTCAGAATTTTCAATTTTTCAAAATCATAGTTTGTGACCATTTTCATATCAACTTTCAGATTTTCTTGCGAAATTGACTTCAAACTTGAAATATGGCATAGATGTCCATTACCTAACAATATGCACTGATACATTTTTCCGAACATTTTTTAGTTGTGCTCAGCGTGTCCCATTTCAAACACATTTTTTTTGAATTTGAAAAGTGAAAAATTGAAATATTTTTTTTTCTACCCATCCGATCAACATCAAATTTTCAGGGGCTTGTATTACGTCGGGCAAGATGCATCTTTCTTTACTTAGATAATTTCTTTTATATGCATTAGGTTTGTTTCTGGAACAAATTTTCCAAAAAAAAGTTTTTGAATTTTTTAAAAAATTTCTATGAGTATACAAAAAAATTATCTAAGTAAAAAAGATGCATCTTGCCCACTATAAAGCCCTGAAAATTTTGATGTTGATCGGATGGTAGAAAAAAAAATATGTCAATTTTTCACTTTTCAAATTCAAAAATTTTTTTTTTGGAAATTGGACAACGCTGAGCACAAAACTAAAAAATTCGAAAATGTAATACGTAATTATTGTAGTAATGACCCATCTATGCATTATTTCAAGTTTGAAGTCATTTCGCAAAAAAATCTGAAAGTTGATATGAAAATAGTCACAAACATGGATCTTGAAAAATTGAAAATTCTGAAGTTATGACTACAGTCACAGAAAAACACCGGAAAACAACGTTTTAGAGCGCAAAAAAAGCTACATTTTGGTGTTTATATAGTCAAAATCGGCTGAAAATTCCAAATTTTATGTCCATTTTTAGGTGGGGCTGAAAACTGGGATCAGCCCCAGCCAAAAACCCAAATATTGGATCATGCCCTTATTAAATGTTATTTTATGAAAAAGAAGACATCTCAAAATTTCTAAAGTAAAAAAAAAAAAATATCGTTCATTCGATACTGAGAATAAAATATCGATATATCGGCTGAAAAAATATCATCGATATTTTTTCGATACTATCGAAAAAATATCAATATCGATATATATCGGTCCTCTTGCGGCATCCTTACTTCCGGCACCCCTATTTTCGGCATTTCTAGATTGGGCACGTTGTTGGTGTAAATCCTATTTGTTAATACTTTTCTTATATGTTCTATATTCTATTTTTTATTTACATATTTATTTTTATGAATTTAATTGTTAATGGGAAGGCTTAATCAAGATTGGTTAAAGGGCCATACTCCTACAAAAGTGAATATTCATATGGACCAGGTCTGGATCGAGGTGAGTAAAAGGAAATGAAATACTCTTATAGAGAGGATAGTGTCTTGGCTTAACCGGCTAAACATAGATAATATAGAGACAGTAAGAAGCCACATAGGCCTATCGACACTGTCCCAGTCAAACTATAGTAAATAGCCTCAACATGCCCATGCAAAACTAACACCATACCATAGGGCTTATCAGTAGAACATAAGAAATATAGGGACAGTAAGAAGCCAAATGGACCTATCGAGACTGTCCCAGTCAACCCACTAACCAAACATGCTCTCATGCATTCACAGCCCTGAGCTTGTCATTCCTGTAACTAAATCCCACAGATTTGGGTTGGTCAAAAAAAAAAAAAATGAATTGATTATCGAATTATTCAGTAGTGTACACCCTCAGGTATATTTTTCTATGACCAGCTAGGCTTCTAAATAAAAGCAAAAACTATAGCAAAGGTACATTTTTTTTTAATCAGAAATGGGCTACTGAGATTCTCAGCTCTTCCAGATGTGGGAAAAATATCACTGAAGATTCCAGCCATATATTGGGCCATGGTGGTGGGTATAGGTTTGAGGTATTAGCATTAATTATTAATTAGTTAATTATAATAATTAATTATTTTAACCCTGTCCCTTTTTTTTTTTTTACTATTCTTTATATTTTTAATGTTTGGCCTTTGCCTTTAATTTAAAACTTGGCTAATTTTGTGGCACAAAAAAAAAATATTGCTAACTTTATGCGTATGTTTGATGTTCCTGATATTGATAAATAAGATTGAAGTATCAGATATTACATTCTTAGGACCTTTCATAAGAAAATGTTGGGGCAATTGTTTAGTTTTGTGAAATCGCTCATTTTTCTTGCTCCATTGAAACTATACCAGCATAAAATTTTATAAGAATGAAGTACATTTTAAATAATTAAGTAATTGTGGAGCAGTATTGATTTGAATTCATGTAAATACTGTATTGAAACTATAGATATTTAATTTACAAAAATGGTTTTAAAAATTATTTATATATATTTATTTTTATTATATTTTCATATATTTTGTTTATATTTTTAATAAATATAAAAAAATGAGCTATGAAAATCATAACTTTTTTGGCTTTTTTGTTTGTGTAAGGATGAAGACTCACTGTTGAAATACGGGCTCAAGTTTGTTTGGTGTCAAATTCTTGAAATGAAAAATCCCCGTGTTTGTTTTGACCCTACAAAACTTTTAAAAGGTTTTTATTCGAGTCATTTTTTTTTTTGATTTTATTCTCTTCATCGTCATTATTTTGTGATTTTATGATATATATATATATATAATATATCTTATATTATTTATATATATATTTATATTTATATATATTTATAGAATATATATATATAATATTGTGAGAGCAAGTGCTATACAAGTACAACAATTTTTCAAAACCGATATTTTTGACATTTTTCGATTATACGATACCAGAATACTTATAAATTATATATATAGTATATATATTATATATATATATATATATATATATTATATATATATATATATATATATATTTAAGAATGACCATGAAAAAAATAGTATTTTTTATTTTTTAAAGTTTTTTTTAAAACGTTTTTTTTTATTTGTTGACATTTATTTTCTTAAATAACTTCCTTTTATGTATTTAAGATGTTTTAAATTATATACAGTAGTACAGTATTTATAATGGATTATATTGATATTAATACAGATTAATTAATATATATATATATATTTATTAATATATATATATATATATATCTATAATTATATATTTATAATAGTATATATATATATATAATATAATAGTATATATATATATTATATATATATTATAGTCGTCCCTTGTAGAATGTGGTCTCATAGAACGGTAGTTTCGGAAAAATAAAAAAGGGAAAAATTGAAATTAAAAAATGGAAAAAAATTAAATTTTTGTTAAATATATACGTTGCATTCGAAAAGTCTTAGTTTGAAAGTTTTTTTCCCCTTTTTCGGTTTTTCAATTAAATTACTATTAAAAAAAATTTATTCAAATTTATAAGGTTTATATTAATATATGGAAAGAAAAATTTATCTCCAAATTTATAAAGGTTTATACATTGTATACTCTTTCCAATTATAGGGTAAATCGTTTTGCCTAATAAAGTATCATCTGAAATTTACCAAGTCAGATACGAGATCAATAGAAATATGTTTATATACCTGTAGCTTATAATAACATTATATTGCAAATTTATCAATTATTATTAAGGATAAATAAATACTGCTGATATTTATTCATTCTGTATTAACAGAAGGTAAATTTTGTAAATAATGTGATTTTTCGAGGAGGGTTAAAGTCTATAGTGCGATGTCGCCTATAACGCAGAGGGGTCAGGAACCTAACCCCTGTTCAATGAGGGACAACTATATATATATATATATATATATATATATATATATATATTTATATACTTACATATTTTTTCTCTATATACTAACTATAGAAGCCTTTAAATAGATCATGTTTATGATTCTATGGTCACTTCACTAGTTACCAATCTTACTTAAGCACAATATTTTTGTTTCCTTTCTGAAACCTCATCAGGTGCTGGTTGTTGTAAATTAGCCTATAATTTATGATTAATAGAATTAAATGGTAATTTAATAATTTTAGATTTAGATTTTTTATAGAAATAGAGTGGAGTTCAAAAATGTTTTTATTGGATTGATATTGCTTTCAACTTTTTGCTATTAAGGTATGTAGTAGGATTCAAGTAATTTTCTTTTGTGTAAATCTTTTGAATGTATGAGAGGGGTCATGTTGTTAATGAATAGTATGTTATGTGTGGCTGATGTAATGTGGAGGGAAAATTTAGATTGGTCAGCAGTAAGGTCATGATGTGTACCAGTCTAAAGTGGTTAGTCATCGTGTTTCCCCGATGTAATAAAGGTGTTACAATGAAGGGATTTTATATAAACCCCTTTTGGTATGTTAGTGTGGTCGATTTATGTTGGTTCTAAGAATAGCTTTAAGGGGTAATTTCCTGAAGAGGTGAGTTTAATATTAATTGAGTAAAAGCATTATTTTAATTATTTAAGAGGAATGTTAGAGTATGGGTAAGAAAGATTGTTATTAGAGGGGTTATAATTGTGAGATTGATAAAGATATTTTTTGCTTTTTAAAGGCAAATAATACTATATCGAAGTTAAGAAAAGTTTGTTAAAAAATGGAGAAAAGGTAATTAATTTCAGTTAGTAGAAAAGGGAGAGCATATTCTTAGAGCTCTGAGAATAAGGAATAAGTGTTCCTATTTTTGTGTTGGTTGAATGGGATGAAAACATGTATGTAACTTGGGGTTGTAGTAGGTTCTGCAGTAAACAGGAATTGGCGGGTAGAGAAGTTTCTATTGGACAGGTTATATAGAACATCAAAAGAATGGTAAGGAAATTTTTTTTAGTAGTTTCATAGTGAATTATGTTAGGTTAATAGTGTTGAGGAAATCAAGTATATTATGGATTAATGTTGGAAGGAATAGATGCAAATGTCCTCACATATCTGTACAAGTAACACTTAGTGACGGAAATGTGGTTAGGCGAATATATGATAAATTTAAGAGTTCCATGAAATATTCTTAGGACAAGGAGAAAGGGGAGAACCAACTTTGTTTCGAAGTGTTTTCAATTTGAAAAAGTTTGTGTTTAGGGTAAAGGTAGGATTATTGTTTTAAAAAAAGTGTAATGGGAATTGGTAATATTAAATTTTTATCACATAAACGGGATAGGAGTGGAAGGGTTTAAAGGGACAGGACGGAGGTGAAGAGTGAAGTTACATCAAAACTTACAAGGGAGTGGGACTGTGGGTTGATGGTTTTGGTTTTGATGATGAAATTTTCAGAATTGGTAATGTGTGATGATGAGATGTGTCCAACAAGAGGGGAGAATTGTTAGCTAACCATTTGGATAATTTATAGGGAGAATCTATGTTAGAGATGATAGGGTGGAGAGGGGTATTAGGTTATGGGTTTTAGGGATTCCATAGAATTTGGAAAGGCACAAGGGAAGGTGCGTTTTAATATTGTGCAGGTGAACGTGTTCAAAAGAATGTTTTTTTAGTTTTATGGTTAAGTTAATTTGAAGTTTTAAGGGATTTTTATTGAGGAGGGAATATGTGTTTTATCAGAGAGTTTATTATAACAATGATGGAAATATTCAATGTTTATTATAACTTATGTATGTTGTTCTAGGAACTGAGTTATTGTTGATGTCTGGCATTGGATAAAGCAATATAAAATTAGGAGGGTGTTTTTTGTTTATTTAGGGAGTTGAAACTTATGAATAATTAGTCCTTCCATGAAATCCAGAGTGTGAGATTCTTCTTTGAAATTAGTTTTATATTTTTCAAAGTCCACATAAATTTCGAAATCAGGTCCAAATTTTGTAGAGAAAATGAGTCTGTAGCCCAAAATGATTTTTTGATCTATCGATAGTTCTAAATCTGATTTATTTATGATGTTATTAAAATTCTTCACCCAAAACTAATTATAATAAATAGTATTTATTTGTTGTTCAGTTTTTCTCTTTTTTTCATATGATGTGTGCTAAATTGAGTAACTGGGTGAAGGTCTCGAGAGTTTGGGTTCTGTTTATAACATTACTCTTGGAAAATTTTGAAGTATTTAAAACTGTCTGAAAGCGAGTTCAATTTCTTTCTTGATAGTTTTGAAATTTTGCTAAGAAGAATTTCCCTATGTACGGTATATATTAATATATATATATATTTATATATATATATATATTATATATATATATCTATATATATAATATATATATATATATATATATTATATATATATATATATTTATATATATTACTATTATATCAGGGCTGCGGAGTCTGAGTCGTGGAGTCGTGCAATTTTCCCGGAGTCGGAGTCGAAAACTCTGGGAAGTTGGAGTACGAGTCAAAGATTCTGTGGTAAGTGGAGTCGGGTTGAAAATTTTATAGAACTATTATTATTATTATATTATTATTATTATTATTAATTATTATTATTATTATTATTATTATTATTATTATTATTAAAGTTTTTTGATTTTATTTCCAACGTTCAATATTTATTTTTGTACATAATTTAATTTTTCTAAAATAATTTTTTTTTGAATAATATCAGGGAGAAGAAGATATATTTACATAGATTTCCAGAGGTTTCGTCTTTATACTTGAGACATCTTCAGAAGCATTATTTCTTGTAAGCGAATGAGTCTTTAAATGTTTTATGACATTAGTAATTTTTTTATATGGTCTCTGACTTATGGACATGAGAACAATTTTGTTAATAGTCTGTCGATGTTTTGGACAATAGAACAGTTTTGTTAATGGCCTTATAGACGAATTCTTATACGATTGTGAAGTGTTATATTACCTATAGTTGATTGATTGACCAGATGCCGTATTGAAATGTTCAAGGATTTTGCTGGGACTGTAGAGATGTTGATATGCCTTTCCGACAATCTATTCTTCGTGAAACCAATATATCGACGTACAGTCTGAATCAGGGCAGTTAAATTGGTACACAACGTGATCGGTTTGTCTGGCAAAGCATCTTTTGTGCTAAGGAAGATGACAGTTGTTTAGACTTATGGTATAGTCTGACCTTGTGAATTTTTGAGGATGTCTTTTAGTTGTGAGGTGAGAATTCAAATATTACGAAAGCATTCTCTTCCTTATTGAAAAATAGCATTGGAAGTTTTGGAAGAAGAACTTTAATAGATTTTTGTGATTATTTTTACTTTCTTTATTATACAAGATTTTGTAAGGATTTTATTATTAAATTTCACTGATATTGTTTGGGATGATCACAGTAATTAATTTTACTTAATGACAATTTTCCTTATCAAGTTTCCAAGTTGAATATGGTTGTATGCTCTGTAAACTAAATTTTTACGATAGATTCTCTGTAAATAGTCGGTGAAAGGTACATAAGTTCATATACAGACATTATCAGGGGTTTGACTGTAGTGCTGTAGATAATGAGTGTCAATTAACATTGATTTTGAATGTACTAAAAACCGATAGCATTATTACCTAAGTTTCGTATGTAATTTTGTGCATGAAAACTCTTGAATTCTATGATGAACTGAATGGTCTATGATCTATGTTTCTAAAGATAGTGAGGGTGTCATCGACATACCTTATGTAAAATACAGGGTTAAAGTTGTTTGTTTCACGAAGGATTTTGTTTATCCAGATTGGACAAATAGAAGTCAGCAAATGTAGGTCCAAGTGGTGAGCCCATCGGCACTCCATCAGTTTGTAGATATATGTTTTCTTAAATTTAAACGGTGTTTGAGTACAACAAATTAATAAAAGGTTCTCATATGTTGTTCTGATATATGTGGTGGGGGTAGGTTATTTGAGTGATACACTTCGTTAATTATTATGTCAATCGTGTCAAGAACGGTACATTTATGAACAACAGATTCTAAATCAGTAACGCGTATCTACTAGTAACGTTAAGGTCCCTGAGTTTGATAATTTCATAATGTTTCATTATTTGATTTAACTATGAAAGAGTTAAGATATGGTCAGATAATGCTGTTCAGATATTGGGTAATTTCGTGTGTAACCGTTTCGCACATAGATATTACAGGTCTCAAAAGTGAATTTTCTGAGTTTTTGTGTATTTTAGGCACTCCATATATATTATATATTATATTTATATTATATATATATATATATATATATATATTATATATATATATATATATATATATATTTATATATTATATTATTATATATCCTAAATTTATAAATCCAGTTCTTTTATTTTGTCAGAAATTCTTTTGTTTTTATTTCAAACGCGATTATTTAATCTATTAATTAATTATTATTATTATTAGTTATTATTATTATTTTAATTATTATTATTATATTATATTATTATTGAAACTGAAAATATTAAACTTTTATTTTATAATGACTGTTTTTATAATAAAAATAAAAATAAATTGCATTATAATTACGTTATAAATTTGTTTCATTTGTTATTATTTGTTTGTCATGTGTTGCGCCTACATCTTGGTCTTTACAGTACTTTACACCGTATAGCATTTTGGATTAGATTCATTAGGAAAGTGGTATGATTTATTTTATTCTCAAAGCAAAGCGAAAAAATTGTTGAAACAAAAAAATGTTTTACTGTAACTCTGTAAGCACTAATCTGAGTCAGGTCGAAATTTTGAATTTGACTGCTGGAGGCGGGTCGAAATTTTGTTTAAGTGGAGTCGGAAATGAAATTTTTTAGTTTAACACCCCTTTTTTCCCCACGCTGATTTAAATCTCTTAAAAAGAGTAATGTCAAGTCTTATTCCCTGGGCATAAGGACCATCTTTTGCATGATGACTCGAGAAAAATCAGACAAACGCGATTATACTCTTAAATGTAAAAACAAGCTGTCAATAGGCTTCTGGCTTTGATGAAAGACGGATGTGTGTCATTTTTTCGTCTGATGAGCAGTTTTGTTAAAATTTTTCCCATAGGCTTTATTAATTTTCTATTAAATATTTTCTATGCTAAGAAATTTTTTTTTCAAAAAGCATATATTTGGAGACCTTTAATATGTCATAATAAATGTTTACACGAATATTAAATAGTATTTCCAAATTTTAACTTGTTTTGGCGACGAAGGTTTAGTGATCAGAGTCGAATAATCCAATTGAATTTAAGCGAGTCGGGAGTCGAACATTTAATTTTAACGCCTCCGCAAGACCTGATATATATATATAGTATATATATATATATATATATATATATATATATTTATATATATATATTATAATATAGTATGCTATATATATATATATATATATATATTATATTATATAATATTCTCAAAGGCGTTTTATCATTTGTTGAAAGATTGTTAGGTAACAGAGTCTTAGGTATAACTAAATTTTTAGGCAGTTTTTGATGAAGCTTAATTGAATCTTTTTAATATTAGATGAAATCATTTGATCTCTGTATTCGAGAAATTTTTTCCTAAGTTCGTAGTTAAGATCTCCTAAGTTGATATCAGGCATATTGAATGTATTGTACGTATTCAGCAATGATAGCTAAAGGATTAGGTATATAATAGAAGCCTTTATATAGAATCTTGTTAATAATTTGAAGAAGTCATATTAATAATTAAGCACAAATTTTCGTTTCTTTTTAAAACCTCATTAGGTGCTGGCATATTGTAAGACTAATAAATTACTATTGCAATTAGAATCTAAAAGCTAATTTAAATTTTAGATTTCTATTGTTAATATTAATTTGGGGTGCATCACAAAATACTATATTATATATATATATTATTATATATATATATTTCACTAGTATTATATTTTTATATATATATATATAATATATATATATATAGATATATTATATATATATTATATTATATATATTTAGAGGTGTACGGATTTTTTCCGGGTTTTTTTTTATTTCCTTGGGGGCCCCCGGAAAATTTTTTGAAAAAAAAAAAACCATATTTTTTTTCGCAAGATTTCTTGGTTCCTGTTTGGATTCGGACATTTTTTCAAAATTCCAGCCAGAACCGGAAATTACTCATGTACTTTGATAATTTAAAATCTGCTGGAGGGATTTATCTTTACATAAACCCATTAGCCCATCTTTTAAAAATATAATATTAGCCTTGTGTAGTTTTCATACACAGTGTATTACATACTACAGTATTATGAAATAAGTTTACTCAACATATCTCAAAATATAGGGGATAAAGAGATCTATGGATTAAATTCAATTTTTAAATCCATTATATATATTATATTATATATTATATATTATACTATATATATATATTATATTTTACTATAGATATATTATATATATATATATTATATATATATATTTGCAATGGAAACTAAGTCAATTTTTCAAAAAACCTGGCTCATAAGCCAGTGATAGTTAGAATAAATGATCCTTTGAATATTTAGCTATCCATCTAATATGTGTAGTAAATGATATCTGATCAGACTTAGATAACTTCTCGAATATTGCTGATCTTGATTTACTGTATGAAGTTGGCAACATCACTTTCTACAAAAATATTCTACTATCTGAAGATAATTTTGGTTGAAGATGGACAAGTTCTATGATTCCCTAGTTCTATGATTGTGAATTTCTGGTTACTCATTGCAATAACATTTATTATTTCTGGAGAATTGCCTGTGATTTGGGTCATTGAATTGTATTTTTTGGGGAAGAAATTTTCCTCAAGCACTCACTTTTTTTCACGGCTTCGAATCGTTCCAAGCTCGCGTCGTATGTTTTGGGTGTGTCCAGTATTGTCTAAAATACAGGATTCTCCGGTTTTACTTTCTCTTCAAGATTTTGTACTTCCAGATATCTCTTCTGTGATATCTTCCCCATATATTTAGAGTGGCGTGTAATATTGTTTTGGTGAGCTACTAGTTTTATTTTTTTTGTGGCCTATTTTACACTCTATTAAGATTTTGTAAATTATCTGTAATAATAATCTTTTAATAATAATAATGATGGCATTTTAAACAATTTTGTGAGGTTGCTATGACAAATCTGTAATCAATTAATAATAAATCTTATGATATAGTATTTATTTATTTATATATAATATACGTATATATATTATATTATATTAATATATATATATATATATATATATATATATATATATATTATTATATTAGTAGCCTCCATTATACTTTGTAAAAATTTTAACATGTTTGTTCGTATTATGCTAAGATTTTGTGAAGCAAAATTTTGCATAAGTCGAAATGAAATAATCTTACCCGCCTTTTGAAGATATCTCGTCATATAAATTTACTAAAAGAATCAGAAGAAATCAAAATTCACTCAGATACTCTCTCAGAAATGCCTTTCTACATCGCACAGCCTGCGAAGAAAGGTAATTCTCAGGAAGGTGCGACCGCTATTTCGATCACAAATTTCGCTAAACGAAGAGTCAGAAAAGGGTGGAAAAAGCGCTGGAAAGGGCTGTGACTACCATTCGGCTACGAAGAGAGAGTATCTCAACAGAAAGGACTTTTACTTTACTTTCATTGAATATCTTTTTACTTATGTTTGAATACATCCATTTCACATATGGATGATTTCTAAATTACCATCCGCTTATATAGGGTGCTTGCACTAAAGAAGCCACCAATCTAGCGAGTTTACCCTAATTAAGTATTAATAGTACAAATATATATATTAATCGAACTATTATATTATACTATATACTTATATATAATATATTATATATATATTATATATATATATAATAATCATATATATATATACAAATAATATATAGCTCTATATATATATTATCATATATATTATATATATTATTACTATTATATATAATATATATATTCTATTATTATATATATGATTTAATATTGAAGTATTTAGAATTAATTTTTTACATTTCTTTATAGTTAAGGAAAGTTCATTAAAAATTCCGCGCCAAGAAGTTTTTTTTATGATTCCGCCGGTACGCAAAAATTTAGTTCTGATGCACCCTAATGATATAACTAGTTATATATCAGCTCTATATAATATATAACTATAATATATATATTTTAATATATATACTACTAATATATAAATATATTATATATATATATAGTACTATACCTTATATAATATATATATATATATATATATATTGTGGAAGGATGGGGTGCATGGAATTATTTTTTATCTTTTGGGGTGCCCTACGCTAGAACAAAGATTAGGCAGCCACTTGCCGCACGCACTAATAATACTTGTCAGTTACTAACCTACTTTATATATTTTTTTTCCGTTTGTCTGTCGAAGGTGGGTAAGAAATTATGGTATTTGCGTGGCAGAAGGTGCAAACATTAAAATATATCACTAATGTTTGTTGCATCTTTTGATGTTAGTAATATTATTTACTCAGCAGTTTGGGCGTAAGTGCTTCTCTGAGGATTAATAACGCCAAGGGGAAATTATCTTAAGCGGACTTAACCGCATCCAACGGACAGAAACAGCTAACCTCAGATCCAAGTCAGTCCATCCGCTTCTCCCTATTCACGAAGATGAACTTTACAAACTCATCCTAAGTGAGTAGACGTCTTGGAACAGTTTTCGACAATAACAATATATTATTAATCACATATAATATATAATATATATATATTACTATACAATTTTATATGGAATATATATATATATATATATAGTATTATATATACTAGTATATATAAATATTACCGGTAATATATATAATATATATACTTAGTATATATATATCTATATATATATAGTATATATATATATCTTATCATATATATTTATTTATTATTAACTATCCATATTCCTATATTATATTATATCTTCGACTTATAGTATCCTATTTGTATATATATATGTTTATTAGTTGAACAATAATGTAAACTACATATATATTATATATTACTATATTATATATTTATTATCTTATCATAATATATATATATACTATAGTATCTATTTATATATATATATAAGTTATACTATATATATATATACGCATCATATATATTATATTATATTATAGTATATATTATTATATATTATTATATATTATAGTAGTAATTATGTACGTACGTATACTACTTTAGATATATACATATATTATATATGTTCGTATTATATATTATATCTACTATACTATAATATATACTATCTATATATATTATATAATACACTATTATATATATATATAGTTATATTTTTGCAAAAATGCACACTAAAAGGCTCGCTATCACTCAGATGTTAATTTCTTGTTGAATGTTCTCCATTCTGATAGACTATTTTATTACGACAGCTAAGAGTCATCGATGATACTTTAGTTAGTTTAACAATAAATACCAAAGTAAAATTATTATAAAGGGGCATTATGTATCACGGCTATTTATCATATTATACGTATATATATAAAATATATATATATTAATTAAGTAATAACTTTATCTTTATATATAATATATATATATAGTATATATATATATAATAAATTACTAATTCAGAATGACACAAAGGTGCTGATACTATGATGTTGATTTCTTGTTGAAATTTTCGTAAAATATATAGTATAGATTTACTTAGTTATCATAGATTATTATATATTATATCAGATCATATATATATTAATATACTTATATATATATTATATATATATACTAGTATATATATATATCATATATATATTATTAATATTACTATCGAAATACAGAAAATAAAGAAAAAATACCTAAGGTGCTCCAAAGAC
>JABUQX010126984.1:0-13672 GCA_015478945.1 Trachelipus rathkii | reverse complement strand
GCTGTAGACATCAGCGCACCTAAGAATTACTCCTTACATCCCACTCAACGTGATTTAAATGCACCAATGCAGTCTTTCGCCAATCATTACTTCTCACTACACTCTGCATAACCCATTCCCTTTTTCATCCAACATATCCTAAGTATTTAAACTTAGACACTTGTTCTGCTCATCATCCAGCATAACTTCACACCAAGGACTGTCCTCACTACAACCATAACCTTTCTTTTATCTACGTTTACTTTCAAATTAATTCCTTTTACATACCTACCAAATCTCTACTAACCCTCTCAAGTTTCCTTCAGATCTGCCACACAAGACGAATCCACACATAATAGGTAGGGCACCTCCACTCTCTTCCATTCCATCATTCTTACACCTTCCCCTGCCACCCAACCTTTAATTCTTTCATTACCCCATCCACATACAAATTGAATAACTAAGAGCCTGCGAACACATCACTGCCAAATCCTACTAATATTAAAACCAATCATTTTCAAATCCATTACTTACACATGGTTCAATATCGTCATTTATACTTTTGATTCTTTTCAAAATAATACCACCAACACTATATATCACTAACACCTGAAATGGAGCTTCCCTATTAACCCTATCATACACCTGTTGCAAATCCATAAAACCTAAATACAATTTATTCCTCTTCTCTCTCATTTTCTCAATCATTTGCTTCAATGCAAGATTTGATCCCACATCCTTCATTAAACTTCTAAACGCACTTACTCTAAAATTTGTCCCCAGTTAATTCATTTAACTCTTTCAACCAAATACCAGCATATATCTTCCCTACAAACACTTATAAGTAAACTACCCTTATAATTCCTACAGTTATCCCCTTATCCCCCTACCTTTATATAGGGGTACTATTACTGCTCTCCTCCAATCCCTCGAAACTATACCCTCCATAAACGCTTTGTTACACAACTTCCAAATCCAATCAATTATCATCTCGCCTCCCTTGTTAATAATTTTACCGGTAATTTCATCTATACCTGCAGATTTACCATTCATCAACTTTTTCACTATATCCATTACCTCCTCCTTACTAATGACCTCATCACCAAAATACCTATTCCTTCTTGCACCTTCTACACACATTCACTACGACCTCTTCATTACTGCAATGTTATGCTATGTTATACGAAATCACCATTCATATTCATTATTCTAAACAGATTCAGTTTATTCTCATTCTTAACCTTTCGCGCTTCCTACCAGAAGATACTCATATTCCCATTTAGTTCTCATTCATCTTCCTTTCAAACTGTTCATTTACCTCTTTTTTCCTCCTACGTATGCATTTAGAATTCCTTTTTTTCCTCATTATATAATTCCAAACATCTTTCCTTTGAAACCTCAACATTAGCTTATAATACATTCAGCCACGCTTCTTTTATACTTTTAATCGCTTGGATCACCTCTTTCTTTCACAACTCGATTTCTTACTTCCCACTTTAGCACATCCACATTCTTCTTTTGCACTACTGCTTCCTTCCTTCATTTGCTTCCAGATTTATCTGCAAGCGTTCTTAAATATTTATACTTATTAGTCTGAGTTATTATCTTGTTCACTTAACTTCTCACTCATAATTCTACCCACTTCCTTCCTTATCACCTTCCTTTCCATCCAAGCCCCACAAACTTAATTTTATGTAAAACTACATAATGATCCGATAATACCATTCCTAAACCCCTCACTGATTCAACATCCAACAAATACTTCAACATCTTCTTCACCAACACAAAATCGATCATACTTTTCACTTCTATACCACCTCTGCCTTCACCAACTCTAGCATACTTATGAATACTCTTGTGTTTAAAAAGAGTATACTTACACACATATTTCTCACCTCGCAGAAATCAATCACCTTCCTACCATTCTCATTTTCTCCCGACACCCCAAAGCCACCTGTTATACCATCCCTTTTATGATCGACTATAAAACCATTTAGGTCACCGAACACAATCAATCTGAAGCTTCTACTTACCCCATCCAAAACATCATTCAGATTATCCCAGAAGATCGCACTCTCTTCAAAGTTACACTCAGATGTACCATATGTTACAACCCCACATACCTTGACCTTTTCAAACTTAAATTTAACCATTAGAATTCTAGTACTCACACAAACAGAATCTACCATAGCTCTGCACCACAGGTCATTCGTCAGAATTGCAATTCCTTCTCTCCCCCTCTTATACTGTATATATATATATATATAGTATATATACTGTTATGCATAGTATATATATATATATATATATATATATATATATATTTATATATATATATATATATATATATATATATATATAGAGAGAGAGATAAAATATATTTATATTTAAATATATTAATATATATATATATATATATATATATATATATATATATATATATAAAGAAAGAAAATCTATATATAGTATATATATATATATATATATATATATATATATATATATATATATATATATATATATATATATATATATATATATATATATATATAGATTTCAAACTCTGCAAAACGAGGCCGCATGAGCATAGCAACTTTTTTAAATCATAGATACAAACCCAAATTTCTTGAACCACGTGTTTCACAGAGGGTTAAAATTAATTTAGGATGCCTACGTGATGAAATGATGCTAAAGGCAAAAATATCACCAGCCAACAAAAGAGCAAAAGATCATAGAAACAGACACGTAATTACCATCTGTTAGAAATATCATTGCATAATCCATGAACGTTCTTTTGGCTTCTTGCAGCTGAGGAGAGTCTTGTTGAGAGGTGTCAAAAGACACTCTATCATTGATTGAAAAATATCAAATGCGATAAAGATTTGAATCAGGTAAAGATCCACTGGTATGGTGGCTTGATAATTGTAAAAGTTTTTAAACATCTTGCAAAAGTCGTCATCGAATTCTTACCATGCCCTTCAACAAGTGTAGCTATCGAGCGTCTTTCAGTGGTGCTGATCTCATTTACGACGAAAAGAGAAGCAAGCTCTCCCCTGAAAGGGCTCAGAAGCTTTTGTTTTTGAAGCATAATTTAAGAATTATTAATTTCAAGCATTAATATATATATATATATATATATATATATATATATATATATATATATATATATATATATATATATATATATATATATATATATATATATATATATATATATATATATATATATATAAATATATATATATATATATATATATATATATATATATATAACCTTTTTTCAAATGGGTGGAGGCTGGGGAAAAAGGTTGGTGGGGTGGAAAAAGAGTTGGGTCCAAGCGCCCTGCACTCTGGTGATATATATATATATATATATATATATATATATATATATATATATATATATATATATATATATATATATATATATATATATATATATATATATTTATATATATATATATATATATATATATATATTATTTATATATGATATATATAAAATATATATATATATATATATATATATATATATATATATATATATATATATATATATATATATATATATATATATATATATATATTTATATATGTATAACAACTGCTAAAAATTCAACGCAGTGTGATAGGTATTCAAAAATAACCCATACAGTAATTTCACACTGCTAGGATGTGAACCTGGGCCCTAGCAGATGTCCGCGTAAGTGTTTGACGACCACGCCACGATGGACTAAAAGTAAAGCGCGAGAATTGTTCCTGTGGTGAATATATCACTCACACAACAGGAACCAAGACGCTCTCTACCCGTCCACAGGGTTATTTTTGAATAAATAGTAAATATCACATATTAACAAGATTTTGTATCTTGTATAAAATGGGGTATTTCTTATGTAATTTACGTCGCTGATTCCGAAAATGCAATCAGTTTTTGGCTAGGACCCTCAGATTTTGAGATATTTGTAAATTTTATAATTGACTGAGAATATTTTTTACGCATAATAATGGTAAAATATTTGTGTTATAATAACAAAGATATAAAATTGAAAACGTAATTTTATCATAATAAGCATGTGGAACGTTGTATCAGACCGTAGTTTTCAAAACAGGGAATGTAGGCTGCCGCAAGGTGGCGTTTCGGTATAGTGGGACTCGCCGATTAAATCCGTTGAAGCAGCCACCTCAGTACGGTTTGAAGCGATCTACGTGAAAGACGTGTTATTCATACCAGTGTTGGTTAAATGGAGAGAACAGATGCATGCCTTTTGCAGTTCCTATGGTTTGGAGAGTTCAAGTAGATCATGTAAGTGATTGCTACTTTTATTGACAAATGTATCAGGCATGAAAGGAAAGCAAAAGAAAAAAATAGCGTACCCAAATCTTAACTCTGCAAGAAGGCCAGTACCACATAATGAAACTTTGCCTATTCCCAAACCACCAGAAACCGTAGGACAGATTGAGGAAATGCAAGTGGACGATACAACTGATGTAGACTACGAACCAGACACATTTCAAGATGAACCTCACATGATCAGTCAACCGGAATTGAATGATCTTGTTAGAGACTTGGGTCTTTCTAAAGAAAAATCTGAATTGCTTGCTTCTCGTTTACAAGGCTGGAATTTTTTGGCTTCAGGTACTCATGTTACCTATTTTCGTGATCGTCATAAGAACTTCCTGCAATATTTTGAAATGACTGAATCACTTAGTTACTGCAGCAATATTGATGGATTGATGCAAGCCCTTGGCCACGAACACAAGTCAGAAGAGCGGAGACTGTTTGTTTATGCATCAGTCTTAAGTTTAAAGGCTGTACTACTACACATTGGTAACAATCACCCATCTATTCCCATCGCACATGCAGTACACATGAAGGAATCATATGAAATCATGGATTTTCTTTTGGATAACATTCAGTATGGAAAATACAATTGGAAAATTTGTGGTGATTTTAAAGTTATTGGACTTATGTTAGGCTTGCAACTGGGTTATACCAAGTATCCATGCTTTCTGTGTGAATGGGACAGCCGGAATAAGGATGAACATTACATAAGAAAGGTTTGGCCACCTCGTGAACATTTCATCACCGGGGAAAAAAATATTAAAAGCAAACAGCTAGTTGATCCTAAGGATGTACTTTTACCTCCTCTTCACATAAAACTTGGACTTATCAAGAATTTTATTAAAAGTATGGACAAAGAAGGCAAAGGATTCAAATACATTGTGCAGAAATTCCCTCGAATTAGTGATTCTAAAATTAAGGAAGGGATTGTTGCTGGTCCTCAAATTCGAGATCTGCTGAAAGATGAAAAATTTGCTGAATGTCTCAACAGAACAGAATTAGCTGCCTGGTCTGCATTCCAAGATGAAGTCAAAAACTTTCTTGGGTCCTACAGAAGCCCACATTACAAGACCATGGTTGACACTTTACTGTCAGCATACAAAACTCAAGCTTGTAACATGTCCCTTAAAATCCACTTTCATCACTCTCACCTCGACTTCTTCCCTGCAAATTTAGGCGCCGTCAGCGATGAACACGGGGAGAGGTTTCATCAAGACATAGCGAAGATGGAGAAGAGATATCAAGGTAGATGGAATCCGACTATGCTGGCTGACTACTGTTGGGGACTCATTAGGGAATCACCGCAGGACATTTACAAACGTAAATCAAGAGCTGTTGCGTTTACATAAAATTGTGTAAAAGTTTAAAAAATGAAAAAAATTGTAAAATTGTAAAAAATTAAATTGGAAAAGTGCAATTGTTTACAATAAATGTATATATACAAATGTTGTTAATTGAATGTTACTCAGCAAAAAAGTTTCCATAAAATTTTGTTCAATTCTACAAACCAGTAAAAAATTGTAATATTGTAAAAAAATAACTTGTAAATGCATCTGTTTACAATAAATGTATATATACAAATGTTTTTCACTGAATGTTATTTACATTGCAATACATTCTGCGTTAAAAAAAAAGGTTGAGGAACGTAATTTTTTGCATTAAACTATTAAATAGTTAGTTTATTCATTTGTAAATAATTTTATTTCAACTACAACGTGAGCGCCAGCACAGTTGTTGTACATAAATGTATAGTATATCTATCCGATTCTTTTAGCTTATTGCAACTATCTTATAATTGGTGTGACTCTATATTTTAAAATCAGTTATGTACTCTACTTGACTTTAAATTTTGTACGATTATTAATAGCATCGCTCGCTGTTGATAATTCGTTAATGCACAATACACAAGTAGTCAAGTACATTTTATTTTATAACCAGTTTTATAACCTTTATTTTATAACCAGTTAAAAATAAACAACTTAAATTGGCTACAAACAAATGTCAAAATAAAAAAAATGTACGTCTTTTATAATAAAAATTCAATTAAGTTTTTCCAAATTTTTGTGTGAAAAGTTTATACAAAATTGTTTTGGGAGTCGAAAGGAGTCGTTTTTTTTTACTCGACTCCCGACTCCGACTCCCAACTTTTTGGGAAATCGACTCCCGACTCCGACTCCGACTCCTTACCCCTGAAAACGCTCGACTCCCGACTCCCGACTCCCGACTCCCGACTCCCGACTCCCGACTCCGACTCCCCATCCCTGATATTATTATACTATATATATATATATATATTTCTATATATATATATATGTATATTATATTAATATATATATATATATATATATATATATATATATATATATATATATATATATATATATATATATATATATACCGTAAAACGGGGCAATTCAGTCCAAAATCAGGGGTACTCAAAATGCTAAGGTTTATGAAAACTATTAAAAATTTTTTTTTTCAATTTTTTTTTTTTTTATTATATATATTGTTTAATGTTATCCTTTAGGAGTAGAATTAGTATAATTGTATTTGTATATATAATATAGGATAAAGTAAAAAGCCGAAAGTAACCGGCCCCACAATTTTGGGGGGGTGGGCAATTATTCGGTCCACTTCAATTGCACATCCCTAAGAAATTCCTCATTTAAAGTGTTTTATTTTGATTAAACCATGATAAGTAGCGTTTTCTTTACGTTTGGTGAGCGTTTTTTTTACGATTTTGCGCTGTTTGACAAAAACGAACTGTAATGTTATTAATTCTGTAAGGTTGCAATTCTTTTTTATTTTATATTACACAGAATTAAGGAAATTCTTTACGTTTGGTGAGCGTTTCTTTTACGATTTTGCGCTGTTTGACAAAAACGAACGCAAACGCTTTGACAAAAACGAATGCAAACTCGAGCGTTTTAGGCATATTACGTTTCGTAAGAACCAATGCAAGAACGAAAACTGCTTAAGGGTCTGGCAACATCATCATCAGAGTATCCCTTTGTATCCTGCCGTGTTACTTTTGCGTAAGTGTGAACCATCTTGCTGAAAAAATTTGTATAGGTTAATTAGGCCTAAGTTGAAAAACTTTACCTACCTATCTTGCTGTAAAAGTGTAAAAATTATTTTAAACATTATATTTCGGACATCTTTTTGTAAAAGAGTATTAAAAAAATTAATTTAATGAAGATTTCAATGTGGACCGAATTGCCCCAGGCAAATTTTTAGACCTGGTTCCTATATTTTCATTCATTTTTATAATAAACATATTGTGGTTTTAATTGGTGTTATATATTAAATTTAAGGTTATGAACTATTTTTAAGTACTATATCTTGGTACCAATAATGTAGTACAATTATTTTGACCTGTATGATTCTTAGCAATAGGCCTAAAATTTACCCGATTTTATAGTGCTCGGGGGGAAAAAAAAATCACAAAATTAATGGACTTAAATTAAAGGTTTCATAAAAAAATAATACCTAAGACATAAAACCACATTATTTTACATCTTTAAGATATATATTATTTTACATTTGTTATAGGCTATTGTTGAGCCACTGGACCGATTGCCCCATTTTATGATATATATATTATATATATATATATATATATTATATAAAATATAGAATATATTATATAATATATTATATTATATATGGTTATATTAACCATATATATATAATATATTATATATAATATGGAAACTTGTCCTTTAAAGGAAGTTAACCGAGATATATTATGAACGAACAAGTAATCAAAAAAAAATTTTTTTTCGATAATTTTCAAGGCAATAGTGCCTCTAGGGGGCCAAGACCATTTAGTTTTAATTTTTTGTTTATCTAGAAGGAAACTAAAATATATACATTGATGGTTAGGAAGATTCTTTTTAATTTATTTAACTAAAGGATACCCAAATAAATCGGCAAAGGATGGAAAAGATCCAGGGGTCTCTTGGTCAAGGCGGGGACATTACTTTCTACATTAGTTTAAAGCACGGATAGTCAAGAATAGTTAAAAGGTAATGTAAATTGTAGTTGTTTCATACTTATTATATAAGTATATTTTTATATTTCCTGGTATCTGGCGTGCAATTTGTTAGGCTGAGTCTAGTTTTTTTTTTTTTTAAGAGCTAGTTTTTTTTTTTCATAGAGGTATTTTCTTTCTAAGAAGGCGGTTTTATCCCATATCCGGCAATATGAAACAAAGGAAGCAAAACACGAACACGGCAGCTTCAGCTCGAAACTTGGGATAAAACGAAACCCCGGGATACGCAACCAGACCATCACCGCGACCAATACACTCGAGTAAGGCGAGGGAACCCATACACGCTACCTTCCTTTTGGCAACTCTGTTAGTACTTTCGAGAATTCACCTACTTGACTAACAGAAGGTAGGTAGCGCTCTGGAGAACCCTGGATCACCGTCCTCGTGAGTCAGTGGCCACGATGACCGACAGTTGATCGTTCCACGGAAGACTTCTTGGACAACGATTTCGGATACTCCCCGGGGCAACCGATACGGTCCAACGGATCACGCTAAACGAGATGTCAAGTCGCCGTCCGGCACCGCATTTATGTTTGCGAACGCTTTCTGACGACCGTCGATACTCGCCACCACATCACATCAGACCGTTGTATCTCTACATTTCCCTCAACTTTCTCCCACTGTGTCATTGCCAAGAAGCCTTACATATCCCAAGTTCCTACGAACAGTAGTAGCACCAACAGCGGAAGCAGCAGCAGTAGTAGTAGTGGATTCCACGAGAACTCCGCGCGATCAGCACACCCGACGGCCCCCCATAAATGCGCAAGACCTGAGTAACGAGGAAGGATGATGCACAGTCGCGCCCGTAGCGCGCCGTAACAAACAGTCCTTTGGTCCCCGTTCCCAAGCCCAGCATTTACAGGGTACTAGCACGATTTTGTCAGGTGTGACCGAAAGAGAGCGCAAGACCCGAGAACTCAAGCGAATGCAAAGGCATTGAGATACGAGGATGGGATACTCGACCCGGACCCTCAGACCGATCGCTATGATCGATAATATTGGGACTCGGAGGACATTCCAACCCTCTTTTTACAATCTCAGTCCGATGGTAGCCTTCCTTTCTCAGTCAAACGTCCCACTGCGTCTGAACCGTATCTTCTACTACTACATACTACTGAGACAGCTATTGAAATTACTACTGTTCGCGCTATAGTCGGCAAACCCGAAAGCTTCAGATAAAAATGCGAGGCAATAATCCGCCCGCACCCGCATAGCGACATAACACTCGAAGAGGGCGAGGGCACCCAGTCCCGCTAGCTTCCTTTTGCCCCCTGTTAGTACTTTCGGGACTTAACCCAATTGATTAACAGCCAAGGAAGTAGCGTTATGGGAAAATACCCTTGTATCGCCGTCCCCGTGAGCCAGGGGCCACTATAACGAGATTGGGACCGGCAGGAGAACACCAAGCACTCAAACCATATAGTCATCAGGTATGTTTGTCGTGGGGGAATTCGGATGAGATACCAAGTCGCCGTCCGGCACCGCATTTATGTTTGCGAACTCTTCTGACGACCGTCGATCCACACCACTATTCTTACCCAGACGTTATACTTGTAACTTTACTCTCGGTGTTCTCCTCGTCAACCTCGCACGTATCTGTAGCTCTCTCACGAACAGTAGTAGCAGCAGCAGAAACAACAACAACAGCAGCTATAAAAAAGTAGATCCCACGAGAACTCCGCGCGATCAGCACACCCGACGGCCCCCCATAAATGCGCAAGACCTGAGTAACGAGGAAGGATGATGCACAGTCGCGTCCGTATAGGAAAATCGTGGACAGGATTTTCCGTAGCGCACCGTAACAAACAGTCCTTTGATCCCCGTTCCCAAGCCCAGCAAAATACAGGGTACTAGCACGATTTAGTCAGGTGTGACTGAAAGAGAGCATAAGACCCGAGAACTCAAGCGAATGCAAAGGCATTGAGATACGAAGGAGGATACTCGACCCGAGCGCTCATACCGATCGCTATGATCGATCTTATTGGGACTCGGAGGACATTCCAACCCTCTTTTTACAATCTCAGTCCGATGGTAGCCTTCCTTTCTCAGTCAAACGTCCCACTGCGTCTGAACCGTAAGCAGCAGTAGCAGTAGATTCCACGAGAACTCCGCGCGATCAGCACACCCGACGGCCCCCCATAAATGCGCAAGACCTGAGTAACGAGGAAGGATGATGCACAGTCGCGCCCGTATAGGAAAATCGTGGATAGGATTTTCCGTAGCGCACCGTAACAAACAGTCCTTTGATCCCCGTTCCCAAGCCCAGCAAAATACAGGGTACTAGCACGATTTAGTCAGGTGTGACTGAAAGAGAGCATAAGACCCGAGAACTCAAGCGAATGCAAAGGCATTGAGATACGAAGGAGGATACTCGACCCGAGCGCTCATACCGATCGCTATGATCGATCTTATTGGGACTCGGAGGACATTCCAACCCTCTTTTTACAATCTCAGTCCGATGGTAGCCTTCCTTTCTCAGTCAAACGTCCCACTGCGTCTGAACCGTTTCCTCTACTAAAACGCTGCTGCTGCTGCTGATGCTGATGCTGATGCTGCTAATACTGTCCGCGCTTAGTAGGTTTTAACCACGCGAGCGCAGCAACGAAACGCCTGCTTGCACATGAAGAAATAGCAAAAAGTCGTATGCGGCAAGCTCCGGGTAAGCTACCGAGTAAGGCAGGCGCTGCCGTGGCGAATACCACTCCGAAATTGATCAACAAAGCCAAGACACACATCGTGATAAAGTTAGTTTGAAGTACCCCAATCTCTGGAATAAATTTTCGCAGTAGGTGGCAAAGAGAGCTAACTTACCAGATAGGTGTATCATGGAACTTTGTTAATTCAACCCAAGAAGCATCCGCCACGAACTTAACCTAGTCTCAGAGCGGCAGCAGCCCGGCGTTCCACCGTCGCAATTACTGACTCGCCTGCCACTACAATGGGCTCCTAATAGCTACCTTCGGGCGAATCCGTAGTGGGTTGTGTTCGACGCCGACGACGACAGAGAGAGAAGGGAACCCAACCTCGCTCTCTTTGACGACGACGACGGGAACGTCCCAAACAGAGACAGATCCCTATGATATAGCTAAATAGGGACGAGCGGCAAGTTGCGAGGTTTCTAAGCCATTCTACGTCCTAGTTGCGACCTCCGCTACTCGATGCCTATGGCCAAGAAGCTACATACAGTAGCTCAAGAACACGAGCAGCCAGCAAAAAGTCGTCTGCGGCAAGTTCCGGGTAACTACCGAGTAAGGCAGGCGCTGCCGTGGCGAATACCACTCCGCAATTGACCAACAAAGCCATGACACACGCACATCGTGATACAGTTACCTCTTCAGACCCCAATCTCTGGAATAATTTTTCGCAGTAGGTGGTAAACAGAGCCGTAACTGATCAGATACGTGTATCATCGACCAAGCGAAGACACACACATCGTGATACAGCTACCCCTTCAGACCCCAATCTCTGGAATAATTTTTCGCAGTAGGTGGTAAACAGAGCCGTTCACTGACCAGACAGGTGTATCATGGAACTTTGTTATTACAACCCAAGAAGCATCCGCCACGAACTTAACCTAGTCTCAGCGCGGCAGCCCGGCGTTCCACCGTCGCAATTACTAACTCGCCTGCCACTACAATGGGCTCCTAATAGCTACCTTCGGGCGAATCCGTAGTGGGTTGTGTTCGACGCCGACGACGACAGAGAGACAAGGGAACCCAACCTCGCTCTCTTTGACGACGACGACGGGAACGTCCCAAACAGAGACAGATCCCTATGATATAGCTAAATAGGGACGAGCAGCAAGTTGCTTGGTTTCTAAGCCAATCGACGTCCTAGTTGCTACCTCCGCTACTCGATGCCTATTATGAAGCTACAGTAGCTCAAAGCACACGAGACTCCAGCAAAAAGTCGTCTGCGGCAAGCTCCGGGTAAGCTACCGAGTAAGGCAGGCGCTGCCGTGGCGAATACCACTCCGCAATTGATCAGCAAGCCAAGACACACGCACACACATCGTGATGCAGTTAGTTTCATGCCCCAATCTCTGGAATTATTTTTCGCAGTAGGTGGCAAAGAGAGCTAACTTACCAGATAGGTGGTGTATCATCGAACTTTGCATATTTCAACCCAAGAAGCATCCGCCACGAACTTAACCTAGTCTCAGAGCGGCAGCAGCCCGGCGTTCCACCGTCGCAATTACTGACTCGCCTGCCACTACAATGGGCTCCTAATAGCTACCTTCGGGCGAATCCGTAGTGGGTTGTGTTCGCCGCCGACGACGACAGAGAGAGAAGGGAACCCAACCTCGCTCTCTTTGACGACGACGACGGGAACGTCCCAAACAGAGACAGATCCCTATGATATAGCTAAATAGGGACGAGCAGCAAGTTGCGAGGTTTCTAAGCCAATCGACGTCCTAGTTGCACCCGAGCAGCTGACGTCTTAAATTCACCGTCAGTGAGAAGAGGATATGCCGACGAAGACGACACCGAAACTGAAAGAGAGAGAGAAAGCACCACGTGCAGCAAGAGCGCAAAGTGTTATTAGTCTTCTAGCCCAATCTCTCGTAAAAGTTCGACTTTATAACCAGCTTTTTCGTTCTATTTTTAAAATAGAATTTACTATACGGGTCAACGACAGCATTCGACTAACAAGACGAACGGTCTCCCCAACTGCCTGGATGTCAACACCGAGGAAGTCGAAAAACTTTTACGAGCAGGTAGCTAAGAAAACTTACATTTTGCTGATGCTGCAGAGGTGAATCGCTTTTCACAGCCACGGAAGCCGCCTACGTCCGCGTGCTTCTTTGTTATCCGTATCTCACCTTTTCTTTCTACCGCGACGACTGAAATTAAGACGTCAGGATGATGCAAAAAAAAACAGTACTACTTCGAAGCTTCGAGAACACGTCATATGCGCCTGTAAACCGGGTGGACTGCGGTTTCCGTCATTCAATACATCCACCACCAACGTTCGCGGTGCTCCCCCAGCCCCCGCGAACGCCGGCCAAAAATATTACCATCTTTCGGACTGAAAACTTAACTTTTCCACCGACTATGACCGACACTCGGGAACGAGGAGCCGACAGACAAAACAGAAACAGAACAGAGAAACAAAGAAGGAGAGGAGCGAAACGTAGCAATCCAGCCAGCCATTACCTGTACCTGTACCAGTGCCAGTGTCTTTACCAGTGCCCCTTTGCTTTTACCAGTGCCCCTTTGCTTTTACCGGTGCCCCTTTGCTTTTACCGGTGCCTTTGCCTGCTTGCTGCGCTGTTGCTTTCGCCGCCGCCTCTCCAA
>JABUQX010126983.1:7500-26081 GCA_015478945.1 Trachelipus rathkii | reverse complement strand
AGTTGCTTCACCTGTGAGATAATAAGAAAAATTTAATTATAAGAATAATGAAGAATAAAAAGTAATTAGGAAATCAAATAAAAGTAAGTGGTGTAAATAAGTAAATAATATTAATAATATAGGATTAGAAAAATAAAATATTTAAACCAGTATCGAAAATTGAAGGTTTTAACAATTAATGAGTAATTAAATAATAAAAAATATTAAATAAATAACGAAGAATTTTTTGAGCCTTTTTCATTATAAAATTAAGTTAAAAAAATTTTTTATCTGAATACAAAAATATCACTAAATCCTCAAATCTTAAAAAAATATTCCTATATACTGATGTCAAACAATTATAAACTATAATAATATAATCATTGATTATAAACCTTTACCTAGTGGAGACAGTGGTAGCACATATATAATAGGTATATATATATAATAGTATATATTCTATTAATCATATGCAAACTTGCATGTCAAGTTTTGCTAATTCTGATATATCACCCTAATTATTAACTTATAAATGCTCGTTTATATAATATACTTTATTGCAACTATCGTGAATACAAAATCTCATTATAAGATTAAATCTTTAGGAATCTGTCCTTGCCGTAATATTTATCTAGCTTGAGGTTGAACAGAGCAGCGGGGATAGTCTGCAAAATGTAATACCTCAGAATTCGAATATGTTGAGTGTGCAAAGAAAGGATTTTAATGCGGAACATGTGTATGATGATAATCTATGACTTCTAATTATTTGAGAAATCTCGCTACAGACACGTGCCGATCTTTGCGATGATAATGATATTATTAGAGAACATATGTATGTTCGATGTTATTTGTGTATAAACACTTACTTTAAACTGTATAAATTATATACATAATTACATTTCCTCTGCAATGTTAAAAAAAAACACTATACTCTACCGCTAAACTAAATATCATTTTTCTTTAATGATAGTACTTACTATTTGCTGTTGTTGTAAACCCTTAGTAGTGGATACTACAGAAACAGTTTCCCTACTTCATTCGTCTTCTGTATTTTAATAGTATTATAAACGCGATTAAACTACTAACTTCTCTCTCCGTGCATCAACGTAATGACTTATGTACAGTGCAGTGCAATCCCTCTATCGTCAGCGTCCCTAATTATTCACTGCTTTTTAGGACTGCATACATCCATCTGTGTGTGCTCGGTTGCGCCCATGTCACCACTGAATCGTCGTCTGCTCCACTCACTTTGCTCCTCGTTCTCTGCTGAACTTGAATAGACCCATTCAATCGCTGTATTCATAGGCGTTCGGTACTTTGTCGTTTTTTCAGAATATGTACATCACGAGCTGCTCTCGATCTACTCTCTACTTCTCATGCTCTCTGGTTTTCTCTCTGCTAATCATTTCGGGTGCATGAACTTACATAGCCTCTCTACACCTTCAATAAAACTATGCCTTCTCACTCCAATGTGGCTGTTATTTAAGTCCTCTTATACCTTTCAGAGATGTTTACAAGTCGGGCGTAAAATGGATTTCATAACTTGTCTCCTACCTGAGTGATTATGTCTTAACACTCTGCTTTTTGTATCGTATTTTTATGTATGGCAATGACCAAACACTTTAAAGGTTCCCTGCTTTTACCTCGAGGAATTATCACTCTGCATTGTGATTTTTTCGGTGTTTCATTTTACCCTTTTGACTTTAAATAGATTGAAAAGTTTATTAAGTCCCTAGTAATGTTACTTATTCATTTACCTACTCCTCTTCTCGTAGTCCTTCGCTTTGCCGCAAGCAAGGCGTCGTCCTCTTATCCGTTATACTTCTGCCATATAAAGAGGATTGGCAGAATAGTATCAAGAAACGAGTATTCCATCACAGACGGGACGACTGGTGGTAAAGTCACATTAATATGTCAGCAAAAGACCTCTCCAGCCAACTCTGAGCAGCACGTAATAACCTTCTTTACACTATATGGATTTGATCAAATATCATCCCTGTAATTAACCAGGTGGTCTCAGGTGTCTGTCTCTGCAACCTCCCTATTCTCTCTCTCTCCTACTACTAGACCAAATCATCTACATAAAAAATCCTTCTGCTCCCTACACTCTCCTCTGCTCATACAATATCTCTCTTCGATCTCTCTCGGGTCGTACTGCTCGTTCATTCATGCTCTCTCTCTCTGGCTTCATTTCTTTAGTTCTCAATTAAGTCTTCCTTTTATTAATAATAAAGAAATATATTACAATATAAGTAGCGGACTAGGATGTTAATTTTTCATAGTCAAAACTCTATCTTTGCTCTCTGCACAAGATGTTGTGATGTGAGATTAGTTTATAAAAAACAGAAGAGTTCCTTGCGCTTCTATAATAATGACGGTGAATAGGATGTTTATAGGAGTCGAAAAAACAGGCCCGCGATATGGCGGTGGATTGTTTTGGCAAATTATGGAAAGGTGGCAATGATGACACTTCTTGATTTAGATCAATCAGAAAGTGTTTGAAAACAGTATAGTAGCTGTAAAAAAATAAATGTATAAGAAGAACTAGAGAGACACAAATACGCATGCACGACATGAAAGGTGAAATAAAGTAGCAAAAAAGATAAAGTATATATTGAGCTGCCGAAGAAGGGAAGAAGAGATAATCCACGTAGCCATAAAAGACCGAAGTACTATGCCAATAAAAAGGCGAGAAGGGGAATCGGAAGCCGTAAGGATGTTTCTGATGAGATGTGGGATGACGTTAAGCGAAGTCACCAGCGTCAAACGGCAAAAAGAAAAAAAAACACAAGAAGAATTAAGGCGTAAGGGATGACGGAAGGTCCACAAAGGGGGACGGCAAAAGGACTCAAGAAAGTAAGAAAGAAGAAGAAGAAGATTAAAGACAAAAAAGGGAAAGAAAAAGTTAAAGCAAAAAAGATCTCTTAAAGAAAATGCAGCGAACTGTAAAAGATTGCATAGATTAGTTTAATAACATAACTGGAAATTCGTTATGACTGGTTACTGAGTAATAAGGGAAAGTTATCCCATACCACTTGTGTATTCGATAAAGTATTTAATGTAAGGAAGTCTTTAGACAGGCAAAAGCACTTACCTAAACATCCTGCTAGGCTCAGACGGCTGATAAGAAAGGCAATGAGACCTCGTGGGGTTCGGAGGAACCGCCCCAACCCAACAGTGAGGAAGAGAAACCAACCTGCAGTCGAAGAGTAACCCCAATAGCAACCAACGACAAAACAACAGAAGGGTTAAGCAAGAAAGCCGAACGACCTCTGGAATCCTTTTTTCCCTTCTACTTTTTTTTTTTCTTCTATTCTCTTTTGGTTATATATTTTATATTGAGTGAAGGTCTATTGGATCTGTGTTTAGATTTTAAAATTCTATTGCCAAAGCAGAAATTCAGACCAGTGTAAATGACCCTTCAAATGTGTATTTTTCTATATGAGTATTTAAAAACTATTGATATGTGGAGAATCAAAACTCTATTTGTAGTAAAAGGAATGTCCTTGGTTCTGGTTTAGGTTACATTTGAATTCGTCTTCATATTCTCACTGCATGATATAATCATAATACGTGCTCTCAAAAGACTACGTAATATATATATAATATATAGTATTATTATATATATTATATAGTATATATACTATATTATATATCAACTGAATTCAAATTCTTATGTATTATTAACTTATGTTTATTATAACTTCAAGTAATCGAAGTGCTTATAATGCTCATATAATATACGAGATAAATAACTCATACTTAAGGGGCTATATATATAAATATAATATATTATATATTATATATATATATATATATATATATACTATATATATGATACTATATATAATATATATATATATTTATACTATATATATATATACTATATATATATATATATATATATATATATATATAATATGTTTATTATGGTATATATATATATATATTATATAATAGTTATATAAAATATGCTATAAATATATTTATATCCTATTATAATATAGGAAGTTAAATAGATAACATTTTAAATTAATATATATTTCTGGACTAGATGATATATTACCAAACCAATCACATTCTCCTGAAATCAGTTGTTATAGTATAGGTTATATAGCTAACTCCCTATAAAGGGTGATGTTTAATACCGACTCAGTATAATAAAAGCTAAGCTTACTAAAAGTATAATATACATTAAATCAATAATTCAAAATATATTATAGATGTAGAATGAAATAATATTATTTTTAACTCAGGTAACGTTAATATTATTAGATCTGAGTTGATTAAATAAATAAACACATTTACGGAAATTGTAACCATTTTCTTCCCGTATTGCTATTATTATTAGAAACGTATACCGATACTATATATATAATATAAGGTCACACTATATAATATACACTCTAAAATGATTTATACGCTTATAATAAATGGGAAATAATAAAGCATCATAATATACCTTTAGTTACCGTATCTATATTCACTTAATTATTATTTTGTATTGCACATTCAAATATATAAACCCAAATTTCAAAGCTAACAAATGTTAAAAAAATCTTACTATATATGTTTCAGATAAATCAAAAAAATGAATAATTTTAATTTCTTTATAGTGCTAGTACTATGCTAAAAAAAATGACCTGATAGGTATCTAATGTATTTTTGTGAATAATAGATAATAATACCAATCCCATCACAAGTTTAGATTTGTGGACATACAACTATGGCTTAAGTGTTATAATAACCTCTTATATAGGAAAAGATAATATATATTACTAATGAGCTAAAGTTTGGAAACTAACAAGAATTAAATCATATGTGATTATAATCACCGCTAAGAGGGAATTATTTGCGGAGGCAGTCATCCCAAAATTGAACTTCAACAATAGGACACTAGATTTTTTGTAAAGTAGATGCTCAAAAGATTTCTTTGAAGCTGGTTAACATATTCAGTGGAGAGAAAAGTTGTCGGAAGCGTTGAGGAATATAATTAAAAGATTTAAGTAATGGAAGGCCCTTTGCTTCATATTGCCTCTAATAACATGATTGAGTCGGGCATACTTACTGCCCGCGCGTTCCTTAGCTAAATACCTACTCATGTCGATTTTCGTGAAACTTAATGAAAAACGAATGTTGAAACTAGAAGTCGAGTAAAAAAAAAAAATCCACTCTAGGAAATAAACCTAAAATATTATATATGAATCGCCGGATGCGAGTATTAACCTAAAATTTTATCCAATACTTACATATGATATCGTGTAAATCAAAAATCTTGACTGCCAAGACACTTCTTTTTTTTATTATTGAATTATTATGTGTTTAAAACGATCACGTGGTTTGCCATTTGATAGTCATTTTCTCGCGTTTGAAAGGGTGCGATATATCTTGCATTTAAAACATTGTTGTTTTTCATAATACTTAAGTTCTTCTTCACATGAAAATCGCCTGGATATATATATATATATATATATATATTAGTATTTCTAGTATTGATGGGAAAATATCGATAGTACTAATTTAGTAATCTATATCACTACAAATCTTACTATTATATAATCATTGATAAACCAAAAATATATACGTTTGCCTTTAATCATTTTTAATAAAGCCCTATAATAATACTATTAGTCTTATCGTAATATATTAGGTAGTATACCCGAATTATATAATAAATAGATTAGGAATAACCCCTGGAATAGATCTTTATTATATTTTATAGTAGATAGTAGTCATTTACATTTTAACGCTTGCATTATAAGAGGGGGAAATAGAGCATAAAGCGATAGATAAATATAAAGTACGCAAGGTATATGATTGGCCTAACAAATAACGGCAATTTCGTTATACAACGGCTACTGAGGAATGTAAATGCTAGTCATTTAAAACGTTATATTAAGGGGAAGGGAAACATTGAGAAAATAATTCACCTGGCAATGGTACTACGAAACCAGAAAAGCACATACCAGTTATGGCGACAAAAGCCGGTCGCCATACCAAATACAGCGTCCGAATATCATCTACAACTTGTGTTATTTCCTTATAAATAGGAGGCTTCGTGAATTCTGAAAGAATAACCGCAAAATAGACAAACAAATTACAAAAAAAAATCCTAAATCAATATCGAAAATATGAATAAAAAAAGAAAATACGGTAAAACTTTAAAGTGACAGTTTTATAAATTTATAAGTTTTTTAATGAAGTAATATAGAAAGAAAATGTAAAAAATTAAAAAGTCATGTATAATGGTGAGTGTGTTAGAAATAAACGGGTCAGAATCGGCTCGCCTACGATTTTAACCACAGTTAGTTTTAAGAAGTTCGTTCTTCCGCTCAATTATAATGACCATAAGTAATTTATTATAAGTTTCGAAGGCTCATTTGGTGCTGCGTTTCCCTGGTGTAGTTAAATCTTGGCTTATTTAGGAAAGTTAACATTAAGTTGAATGTAATTAAAGCCGAATCATTATAATTATAGTTCAAAATTTCCTGCAATTTCAATTGTCAGTGGTGGGATAATTATTCAAGAATAAATAATAATAATAGTATAATAATAATAATAATAAATTAAATAAATAATGAATAATAAGTGGAATAATACATAAATCGAGCATTGAAGTAATTTCAATAAGATTCAATAATAATAATCATTAACAATTAATTAGTGAATATAATATGAATAATAGAAAAATATGGATAATAATAGAATAAATAATAATAAGTTCATTATAATAGATAAAATAATATATTATCAAAATACATAATCATAATATTAATAGATAATAATAATAATGAGTTCCATTCTATAAAAATTAATTAAAATTTAATTATATTTATAATGATAATTAATAATTATTTATTTATAATTAATAATAAAATTGAATAAGTTAAATATAATAATAAATAATCAATAATATAATTTAAATATTAACTATTATTATTATATAAATCAAAATATAATAAATAAAATAAATAAAAAATAATAAATAGAATTAAATGAGAATGTGATATAAAGATGTAGACATTAAAAGTCCTCCCAAGATGAGTTCAGAAACCCAAAATACTATAAACAAAACAATTAGACAAAGTATCGATATCTTTAAGTAAATACAACACTTGTCCGTGACAGCCTTTCCTAAATAAATTATGCCATATATATAAAATAAATGAATATTATACATATAAATGAAAAATTATACATATTTTGTACATATAAACAATATACACATTTATACATATTATTTATAATATAATAGTTTTTTTATTTAAATAACAGGTGATATAGGGGTTTATGAATGAAAAACCATATATAAATATATGGTATAAATATATATATTATCGCTTTAGATGTAGGTACAAAAGATATTAATAACTTAATTGCTAATAAACTATTTTATTATTAAGTTTACTATAAGTATTTTAATTGTTATATTTGATCGTACATATCATAACTATGCTGGATGAGTAATCGTATTCAGAAAGACTAAAATAATAATCATGTTTTCATATTTAAATACCAGTATCCTCTAATAATAACTAATAATTCACAAGATAAATTATTATTAATATATATATTATACAGTATATCCATATTATAATATTTATATTAATATTAATTATCTATATATTTAATAATATATATATTATATATAATATATATATATATAATTATATATATATATATATTATATTAATATATATATATAAATTTATATATATATAAATATTAATTAATTAATATATATATATAATTATATTAGTTATGATATTATAAATAAAATTAAATAGATATTACGTAAAAATGTATATATATATATTAGGTATATATAAACCTCATATTAATAAGAACTTAAATAGGTACGTAGTGGTCCGCCCAAGCCCGTTACTAGGGAAGGTTTCCTATCCCCCTACCCCTGTCTCCCGAATAACCCCCCTATTGAAATGATATTTTTACTTTAACCCCGAATTATTTCTCCTATATTGACGAAAACTGCAACACGTCATGTAAGAATATTCTCTGAAATTGCTAAAGATACGCTATTTATTTTCCGTTCTTCTAATTATATTTATTTATTATCTAAAATATGTTAATAAAAAAGTTGCATATATAATTAATATATATATTATAATTAATAATAAATATATATATTATATTAATATATATATATTATATATTATTATATTTAATAATATATATATAAACTCATTAATTAGATATATATGTTTTTATTTATACTTTATTTATATATGCTAATTATAATATATATAATAAGTTAATAAATATTGATAGTATTAAATAAAATAATTATAATTATTGATATTTAATATTATATTTAAATATAGAATTTATATATTATAATAAAAACATAATATTTAATATATTTATTTATAATTATATACATTTAATTATATTATTATAATTATTATTATATATAATTAATATTATAATTATATATTATATATTATTATTATTAATCATTATATATTAATATTATAATTTATATATATTATTTAATCAGACTAGTATAAAAATAAATAAGTTCATGTCATAATAGATTAAAATCGATATATAACTATCTACAATATAAAAGTAGCGTTTAACTATAGCGTGACATCTCAAGTCATTGGTCCGGTAGCACAAGGGAATAAAAGTGGAAAAGATCCGAGACTAAAGTATCCAGCCACCCGAAATTCTCAGTGCTGCTGGCACTGAATGTCGAACAGGGCGGATTAAGGGTAAAAAAGGCTCATACGGCGGATCACTAGCTAGTTTTTCTGACATGCTCCTGCGTTATGCTTCGGGTTTTATCTCTACCCAGTGTTTCATCTTTCATAGAGAGATTTTCTGCGTACCTAAGTGCGCGAGCTGATTATATTAAGCCAGATGATGACGACGCTCACGCCCACGGGTGATCTCTTTTATAAGCGTCTGTTGAATGGGAAATGTAATTTATTGTGTAATCTTTGTCAGAAACCAGTTGGTGAAACAAATACCGCAAAATAACCGGTGTTTACCGATAAATAATTTGTGTCAAGGGGTCCATTTCCGTCAAATTTTAAACACCGTGGGACACCCTGTTCAGGAATTTAGTTGGTGTGATAATTTTTAGTTAGATTCTTAAGAATTAAAAAAAATAGCAAACGAGGAACTTTTATTTCTATCCAATATTTGGAAATTCGAAAAGCTGGCTTAAGTAACTCATATTTAGTTATACTGTATTTATTAAACAACTATCAATTTTTTTCTTTCAAGTACGCTGAAGGATGTTACACTATCTTTTAGGATTTAAGTTTCGACAAGAGGGATATGTGGTTGAAAAAGGAGTCTGGGGAGGGGCAATAGCGAGGGTATAACGTTAAAGGTCGGAAATGCGGGTTAAGAGCAGTGGGAATAACGGTGGGGGGTGTCCTGCGCCTATATAAATATAGAACACTTCTGTACAACATGTCTCGACAATTCTGTTTTACGTTTACCTTTAGATTTTCAGAATATTCTAATGGGTACGCCAGTAAGGTTTTTAAAAACCAATGTGCGCGCGGCGTACGTGTCGCTCTGGCCGCGTTCTCTATTTCATGCTGGGCGTGAGTAGCCTGCCTCTCCTAAAGGAACAGGAGATTTTGCCCGATATCTTACAGCCTCTCAAAGGATAGGCGGGAAAAATGAAAAAAACACGACTGTTACATCTTCACCGGACTCAAATTGGATGACTCATCACTCATCCATCGTATTTTAATTATGAGATTTTCCACGAATACAACCCGACTTTTGCCTGCTACCGCACACGGTCCACACATTGCACATATGGAAAGGGTTATAGTTATTTAAATTCGTTCGCAGGTCTTCTCTCATACTGAGGTAAAGGGGGTCCTGGGCCAGACCCACACTATGCCAGTAGAGATTATTTAGGCATCTTTTGATGATCTAGGATTCACCAACAGTGTACATATGAGAAAAGATATACCCAATTTAAAAGGAAAAGCAACCCCTGCCTCGGACACGCATTCAAGATCGTCCACACGCAATTTTTTACACAGGTTCGACTTGTGCTTTCCACCACTACTCCATCTCATTAGTCTCACTGATTACAAAACGAATCTATCTCCTCCCCTAATCCCCGGTTAACTTCTGATCACAATCTGTGCTAAACTCCTTAAGTATAACTTTTACTCTCCCAACCGGTTGCCGCTAAGCGAGCTTTCTGGCATTTTATCGGGTCAACTGAGGGTCGGTGTTGTGTTTGTCGTCTAGTGAGTGTGGTAGTGTGTAAGGTGACTTCAGCTCGATTGCTGTTACAACAGGGAGACCGCGGTCCTGAAAGCCTATTGTGATCCCCCGCTCTCTGCGTTGGCTCGTGAATATGGTCTGGTCGGGTAAAATTGCATCTAAAATGCTCTTTCCTCTGATGGAGTATTATTACGGCGGTTCCCTGGATCTGCCCATGCCTGAATGGTTTAGTGTAAATTTCTATTCGTTTCAATACTCTCTATTTTCTATCTAGGAATGTGGCTTAATGTTGTCTATTTATTCTATACTCTGAATATAGAAACGTATCTGGTAAAGTGTGTGTGGGGTGGCGACGTTGACGGCTAGTGTATCACATCTTAGGTCTGTGACGAAAGCCAGTGCTATTTATAAATAGTGTTATCATGGTATATTAATAGATCGTGATCTAGGTGGCAGGTGTAGAATAAACTGCTGGTTTAGCGGTCTTCAACGTGGTATTGTCGACTGCTTAGTTGAATAAGTTTATCTATTAGCCGATAGGTACGGAAATATCTATATCTATAATATGGATATTTTAATATTACGTGTGGTATTATTGAATCTATAATTTTTTCTATTGATATATACTTGTTAGCTCATATGAGGTGTGTGGTTTACTAGTTCGTCTAGGAATTGGAGGTGGACGGTAATATTGAATTTCACTGTTGTTGTTGTAAAACTATTTTACGAAAGTTGAAATAAACACTCAAAACAAAACAAAAAATTAAGAACGTTAAATTTTAAAGTGTACTGTATAATTCTATCACTTTATATATTAGGAATATCAATATAATATAAATTTTGTGTTTACTAATCGAACTTCGAAAAATGTGCAGGATTTGGTGGCCAAAAAAAGACTGGGTTATTGTGGGGATTTTTAAAACTAAAATAAGTATGTGAAAATCTATGTTTGTATCTTTATCGGTGGCTTCTAGGCCATTATAAATTGAATGCAAGGGATACAACCGTGAGGGTATGGCTCATTAATGAATTCATGGAAAACGGGGTACCGGGTCTCCCTCCAGTGTTTTCCCCTTTACACGAGTACATGTCACTCTCCTGTCAAATGCACTATGTTATGTTACTATTTAGTATATTCTTGTGTGTGATAATTTATAAAGTTAACTTCAAACCAAATTTAACAATTTATCGCCTGCTATCAATGCTCTCCTCGAGCCCTCAGGGGCTATAACTTCCATGTAAATGCCTCGCGTTTAGCCGTCCTGCCTCTTATGGTTGACTGTTGCAGGTAACACTCCTTCTGAAAGCGAGCTAATCTCTTTGACATTGTTGTCATCGAATTCACCCTGGACGATTCCAGCACCTCTCTTCCTTTTCCTTCTAAAAATTCTCAATGGTTTTTTGATACTTAAATGGGTCGGTTTTACTTGGTGTCATATACACTATGATTCAGGTGTTGCTAGAGATCCTGAGTCTATGAAGGCTAGGAAGGGCTAATAGCCCAGATGACATTCCTCTCCGTTTCAGAGATTGTGCTTCTGTGCTTGCGCCGTCGGATCGTTCAACTCTACTACCATACCTTAGAATACTAATGGACTTTTCCTACAAGTACTGGAAATCGCGTTTCATTCGCATATAATTTCAACCGTTCATAGGGCTAAAAAAAAAGTTTAGTCAGTGGTTTATTAAAGTGACCGCTCTTAATCGTTTGTCTAATTCATATTACGTTCTATATAAGGTTTTCCTCTGTACTTCCGATATTTTTCTCTTGTCTTTATATAATCTTGAGTAAACTCTCTGCGAACCTTGATTTCCTGATGTCCTTATCTGGGATATCTCATTTCCCATGGGTCCTTTCCAGAACATACATAGAGATGGCCTTTCAGATTCTCGAAGCTCCCCGAAATTAGGTGACATACTTTTCTTTACTTTTATAAAACTGAATTATTGTCTTATCTTACCTCTATGTGTGGGACTGATTGATACCAATTAGTTTATCTGTATGAGGTTTGCGCTTAGTAACGAGTGCCTATAGCGATGATGGATGTGCCCTTTGGAACAAAGTGTCGTGGAGATAAATAGTATATCAGGCAATGGGATCTAAAAGAACATCCGCTCTAGTTGCCACGTGATTTGGTTTCCCTCCTTTCGTCTTTGCTTGGCCTTTGGAAATAGTGATGTCACGAAGTTATCAACATATATCAGATTGCGTGCACCATAATAACCATTGAATCTAACTTTGTTGGTATCAGGGAGTAGAAATGACACCAAATTGCATTCCGTAGGGCTTTTATTGTTATATTGTTCTGTTCCTCAAGGTTCTGTCCTGTTTCTACCACAAATACTCATATAAAATAATATTTGATCACTTTTGCGGATAAACCTGAATTCAGATTTGTTCTATAGCGTGCAACTTATCTGAACTTCTATTTTCATCTATTTGCCGATTGACTCAACTCTCTAAGGGTTTTATCCAACTCATTATCAAATGTTAATCTGCTCCCATCGTATGGCACTTTTGACGTTCGCTTCCACGTCTTCCGTGTTGCCGATTCAGCTGGGGCTTTGCCCGAATCTGCATTTAAAATATTTCTCCGCTGCGAGCTTGCCACTTGCAATCTTGTGAAAGTTGTCAAACTTTTTAAATACCCAAACATGCGGTGTTCTTGGCAACATACTGGGCTCACTACAGAAAAAAGCAGCGCAAATCCCAACTTTCCATAAATCACCTTTCCGGACCGAATTGTAAAGTCTATACCTGTAAGGGTTGAGGTCAACGCGAATAAACTATTCATTGTTCGAACTGTTGAATGTGATTATTATCATAATTTTACAATCTGTATTCCTTGGGAAACTCGCATTCAGAACGATTTGGTGGATTGATTAAGAAGGTTATTCGAAGAAACTGGTTGCATTCTGTAAAGATTGCGGGGAAATTTTTTCTTCTACTTCAGTAGAACTTCCGGTACTTCACGGTTCAAAAAATCAATGTATGGAGATGTGTTTTTACATTGACATCATACAAAATAATTCGTTTTTCTAAAGGCTAAAGAGACTATAAATTGTTCCCATGAATATGCAAACTCTTTTGACCTCTATTCTTTTGAGACGGCGTGACACTGGTACTACTGCGTGAATGCAAGAAAAGAGTCAGTCTCTGTCTTTGAATCAATAACTACAGAGGTATTGAAAACACGGCGCTAGTATGCTCGGCAGTGAGGGAGTTTATAACGCTCTCTGCGCGAGTGTCCTCTGCGATGGCATTGTGGCCACCCTCGTTAGCACAAGAGCGTGCCGTTGCTTTCACATGAAGTTTTGGTGTTGAAGGGATTTTGGAATTGACTCGGGAAGGCTTCGTCCGTTTGTGGTAAGCTCTTTCTTTCCCAGCATTCATCTGTTCTGTTAAAAGCTCGCTTGCCGATTTTCTTATTTTTTTTCTGTTTTGTATTCAATCCAAAGCCCAAGTCTGCGTCCGCCTGAGGTAGATGTGCTAACTTCCCTTTTGCTTTTCTTCCTCTATTTTTCGAAAAGGCCCTGCCCGTGAGTGGATGGTAAAGGTCCAATAACATATATTGTGATATATATATGATATATATAATATAATCATATATATTATATAATATATATAATATATATATATAGTGATATTATTATGATATTATATTATGTGTAGTATATTATTATATATATATATATGTATATAGTGATATTCATCGGTAGCGGAAGCGCACTAGCACTGCGACTTGAACCAGAGGTCAGTAAGGCACCGAGCTTGGACCGATGCAAACACAGCACCGACGACCCACCCTTGCAGCTGAAAGTCAGTATACCAGCAGCTGCACGCGGCAAAAGAGGAACCTGGCGAGGGATTCAGCATGAACTGAAGGGAGCATTCGTTGGAAGCGAGGAGAACAAACCGCATTGCACCTAAAGCATCGTGAACCAGCAGCACGTTCACCGCACTGCCACCTCACGTAAAGTGCACCAAAACTCACATAGCACACGCGACGTGCGAAGTAAAATTAGTGGAACGATCCTCACCGGCACCGCACGCGCAACGCGCCCTAAGAGTTATTTCACCATAATTGCCACGTAGCACGGCGAGCAGCCGCATCGCACCTGGGTTTGATGAACCAAAGACTATAACTTGGCCACGCGCAAAAGAGATCATTCAGAATCTTACGACCGCACTTGGAGGTCATGCGAAAAGCCACGTACCGCGCTTGCGCCGTAGGGTCATAAGGCAGGATCCGAACGCGCCGCTAGTTTTCATGCGCGCAGCGGATCGCCGCAGCCAGCACCGTACAGACATCAGCGCAGGGTTATGCACCAGGCATCTCCCCGCAACCGTTACCTTGAGGTATGGCATCCCGCACCGCCAAGCACACCCTAACGCCACAAGCACCATTGGATGGGTCAATGTTAAAGGTTTATGTCATGTTTCTATTACAAATCACCATGTTTTAGAAAACCAAAAATGTGTGTGTGCCATAAATGAATTCTGTCATTCTTCAAATTATCTTTACCGCACCTAACCTCATCAGTTGCCCTTTGCAACTTCTGTGCTACGTACCTGCACCGTCAATGCTATCAAAGTTTTATCTAATTTAGTCGCCTACAGAAAGGGTCAAGTCTTTGCTCTCCAATTTCCAATACCACTTACTACACTCATAACTTACCCTTTTAATTTTCTTTCTCCTCCCCACAATTATATATATATAATATATATATAGGGGTATATATGATATAGGTATATTATATATATATATATATGATATATATAATATAGTAGTATAATATTATATATGATATATAATATATATATATTATATATATAGTATATATATATTTGTTTGATAAAAATCAGATTCATTTACATATAACCTTAAATTCTAAAAACATCATTAAACTATTAATATCCTTTTTTTGTACCAAAGTTCAAAGTTTATACGAGTGCCAAAGGTTCTTAATTGCCTCTCTCTGCTCTCTACTCTTCATCTCTCTCTCTCTCTCTCTCTCCTCTCTCTTCTCTCTCGCCAACAAACCACACACAAAACACACACACACACACACACATACACAAACATACACAGGCATACGTGCACGTAACTATATATATACTTATAGACTATTCTAAGTAGATAGAATTTATGAAAAATTGCTTATTTAATTATTACTTTTTAACTGTATTATGAATTTTAGTATATAAATTTAGAATATTTCGTCTAGTTTCTAGATATATACACAAAATAATATATAGAGGTATAGTATATATTATATATATATAGTATATAAGTATATGAGTATATATATATATATATATAATATAGGGACGGGGGGGGAGGAGAGGAGGGAGGAGGGGAGAGGGAGAGAGGGAGAGGGAGGGGAGGAAAGAGAGGGAGGGAGGGAACGGCACAAGAGATGGATGGAGAGGAGAGATGAGAGAGTGGGGAAGCGGCACAGGAGAACAGCAGTGGGAAAGGAGAAGAAGGGAGGAGAAGAAGAAGGAAAAAGAGGAAGAGGAGAAGAGACTGAGAAGGAGAGGGAAGGAGAGGAGAGACGAGAGAGAACTTTTACACAAGAAAAATCCCTACATATTGCAAAATCTAATTAAAAGAAAAATAGCTTTCAGGTAGGAGAGAGAGGAGACGAAGAAGAAAGAGAGAGAGAGAGAGAGAGAAGAGATGAGGGAGAGAGGAGAGAGGAAGAGGAGAAGAGACAGAGAGAGAGAAGGAGGATGAAATAAAAAAGTATCAGAAATAATAGAGGAGGAAAGAGAGAATATGCCGCAAATATTAATTCCATTTTATTCATGAAGGAGAACGACTGCATCCAAATCTTAAGTGTTATATATAAAGAAGAGAAAGCTTTTGGAACAGAAAGAGAGACGGAGAGAGAGAGCGAGGGAGGGAAGAGAGGGAGAGAGAGGAGAGCGGAAGAGAGAGAGAGAGGAGAGAGAAATTGGGGGAGAGGAGAGGAAGAGAGAAAGAGAGAGAGAGGAGAGAGAGAGAGAACTGCAGACCTTAATTAAAGAGTGTATGAGAGAGAGGAAACCACTTCAGGGGTCTTAATTAGAGAAAGTAATATATATAGTAAGATATATAGTTATGGTGAGTTTCAGAGAGAGAGGAGGAGAAAGAGAGAGAGAAGAAGGAGAGAGAGAGAGAGACTGAGAAAGAGAGTATATATAATAAAGAAAAAGAGAGAGAACACCAGCAATGTCATCTAATTAGAGAGAGAGAGAGAGGAGAGAAGAGAGGAGAGGAAGAGAGAGAGATGGAGGAGAGAGAGAAAGTGTGTGTGTGTGTAGTGGTGGAGAGAAGAGGAGCGGCTGCAGATGCCGGGCAAAGGGAAGACGTGTGTGTGTATGGTTGTGGAGAAATCGCCCTGTGTGGTAATTATAATACAAACAAGCCGACTCACGTAGGAGATGTACTCCTAATGAAAGAGATTAAGTGTGGATCGAAAAAAGGGGATTCAAGAGAGTAGGAAAAGGATTAGAGATTGGGGAAGAAAGATGTGATACGGTGAATGTTTGGTGGCAATATGATCTCCCAATAAGCAGGACGGTCGAGGAAGAATACAGAGTGTAGGTCAGGAACATGTGCCTACTAACAGCTAGTATCTGAGATGATGTCATTCCGTCGTGGTACGGGCAAGTTTTCCCGAATCTCTCAAACTTGTAGAATTGGAGGTTTAATGGCCATATAGCGAGTTTGTGAACGCTTGAAAATCGAAGAAAGGAATGGATGATGCTGAGCATGGTTCAGATAAAAGAGAGGAGAGAGAGGGAGAAATGTGAAGACAGAGAAAGAGGAAGAGATAGAGAGAGAGAGAGAGGGAAGAGAGAGAGGAGAGAGAGAGAGAAAGAAGGGAAGAGATGAGAGAGGAAGGAGAAGAGAGAGAGATCAACGAGTGAGGAAGAGTTAGAAGAGAGAGAGAGAGAGGGGAGATGAGAGGAAGAAGGAGAGAGAGAGAGATGAGAGGAAGAGGGAGGGAAGAGAGGAGATAAATGGTTCTAGATTTAGAAGTTAAAAACGTTAGTTATAAGTCGAAGAATTCCCGGAGAGATGGCTGTTGAGTTAAGGATGTCAAAGGTAGTACAGCAACAAAAATGAAGGAGTTTGAGGATAAGATAAGATTGAGAGGCATTTGTGTCCTAGAGTGCAATTACAGCAGATATTGGAAAAATTGTGGAGAAACTCTATAACAAAGGAAAACATAAACTTATAAATAATAAAATAAAAAATGAAATTTAATAAAAGAAGGGCAACCTGCCACTTGCAGGGCCATTTGTTTGGAAGCGTCAGATTGAGAGAGTGAGAACCCTAAGAGGGTGAATGTGGCAAGCAGGAAAGCTACGGAAGTACCGGCCAGGCCTGAGATAGGTTGGGGCTCAATCGTGCGACAAGGCAGCGAGAGTCCCGCCACGCAGCCTCAGTTTTAGTTAAGACCGCAAGTATCGCAGATAATAATAAGGATAGAAAATCCTGCATCAAAACAGGCCAGCATATCCCCATTACCGTAACTCTACAAGGCTAGTTGTATGGACGCCAATTTTACATTTTTTAATTGGAAGTTTTCATATAATAGAGTTATAACGTATGTTCATTAAGGTAACCCTATCAAGTAAGTTAGATATGTGTAAATATTGAGCGTAAAAGGGGCCGACTCATTGGGCACTGGGGCACAATGGGATAGATCCTTACACTCCATAGTTGCCCAATGGGCGATATATTCTGATCGCTTCGGATACACTACCTCTCTCCCTATATATATATATATATATATATAATATATATAGTATTATAAAATTATATATTTAAATAATATAATATAACATATATATATATATAATATGTATATTTAATATATAAAATATATATCTATAATAATATACTTTATTATATTAAATATTTAGCTTTTATAAAGTTATTTATTTAAAAAAAGATGAAATTACATAAAAATATTTATATATTATTATATATATATATATATATATATATATAATATATATATATATATATATACTATATATATATATATATATATATAAAATATATATATATATATACTATATATATATATTATATATATATATATATTGCTTGGGTCATAATTAATGTGGTTCAACTCCAGTTTCTCCCCGAGTACCTTTTCTTCTTCCTCATAGCTCTTATATATTACTTCTGCATAAGTAATGCAGTGGGCAGTTGCAAATTAAAAAGTTTTTCAATTTTATTAATCGCATCTGCCTTATTATTATCCCAAGCTGGAGGCATTCTCGATTGACTGACACTATTCTCACAGAACTAAAATCTGAATTATATTAATTGAGTGTATTGATCTATTATAAGCTTATTAATATATATATATAT